>CAWVNZ010000639.1:380000-520373 GCA_963930735.1 Dioctria linearis
AATCTGAATTAGCAAAATAAGTTAAAAAAAAAATCTGAATTAGCAAAATAAAAAAAAAAATCTGAATTAGCAAAAAAAAAAAAAAATCTGAATTAGCAAAAAAAAAAAAAATAGCAAAAAAAATTAGCAAAAAAAAATATTCTGAATTAGCAAAAAAAAAATTAGAAAAAAAAAATTTGGAAAAAAAAATCTGAACTAACAAAAAATATCTGAATTAGCAAAAAAAAAATTTGAAAAAAAAATCTGAATAGCTAAAAAAAAAAAAAATCTGAATTAGCAAAAAAAAATAGCAAAAAAAAAATTAGAAAAAAAAAATCTGAATCAGCAAAAAATTAGCAAAATAAATTAGAAATAAAAATCTGAATTAGCCAAAAAAAAATAGCAAAAAAAATCTGGATTAGCAAAAAAAAATTATAAAAAAAATCTGAATTAGCAAAAAAAAAAAAAATTAGAAAAAAAAATCTGAATTAGCAAAAAAAAAATAGCAAAAAAAATCTGGATTAGCAAAAAAAAATTATAAAAAAAATATGAATTAGCAAAAAAAAAAAAAATTAGAAAAAAAAATCTGAATTAGCAAAAAAAAAAAGATAAAAGTTTGAATTAGCAAAAAAAAAAATCTGAATTAGCAAAAAAAATCTGAATTAGCAAAAAAAAAAAAAAAATATATGAATTAGCAAAAAAAAATATGAATGAGCAAAAAAAAAATCTGAATTAGCAAAAAAAAATATGCATTAGAAAAAAATATGAATTAGCAAAAAAAAAAGAAAAAAATTTGAACTAGCAAAAAAAAAAAATCTGAATTAGTAAAAAAAAAAAAAAAAAAAAATCTGAATTAGCAAAAAAAAAATGAATTAGAAAAAAAATAAAAATCTGAATTAGCAACAAAAAAAAAAAAAATATATGAATTAGAAGAAAAAAATATGAATTAGCAAAAAAATATGAATTAGAAAAATAATCTGATTTAGCAAAAAAAAAATCTGAATTAGCAAAAAAAAAAAATTAGAAAAAAACAAAAATCTGAATTAGCAAAAAAAATTAGAAAAAAAAAATCTGAATTAGCAAAAAAAAAAAATCTGAATTAGCAAAAAAAAAAAAAATCTGAATTAGCAAAAAAAAAAAAATCTGAATTAGCAAAAAAAAAAAAAAATCTTAATTAGCAAAAAAAAAAATAGAAAAAGAAAAAAAAATCTGAATTAGCAAAATAAGTTAAAAAAAAAATCTGAATTAGCAAAATAAAAAAAAAAATCTGAATTAGCAAAAAAAAAAAAAAAATCTGAATTAGCAAAAAAAAAAAAAAAATAGCAAAAAAAATTAGCAAAAAAAAAAATTCTGAATTAGCAAAAAAAAAATTAGAAAAAAAAAATTTGGAAAAAAAAATCTGAACTAACAAAAAATATCTGAATTAGCAAAAAAAAAATTTGAAAAAAAAATCTGAATAGCTAAAAAAAAAAAAAATCTGAATTAGCAAAAAAAAATAGCAAAAAAAAAATTAGAAAAAAAAAATCTGAATCAGCAAAAAATTAGCAAAATAAATTAGAAATAAAAATCTGAATTAGCCAAAAAAAATAGCAAAAAAAATCTGGATTAGCAAAAAAAAATTATAAAAAAAATCTGAATTAGCAAAGAAAAAAATTAGAAAAAAAATCTGAATTAGCAAAAAAAAAAGAAAATTAGAAAAAAAATCTGAATTAGCAAAAAAAAAAAAATCTGAATTAGCAAAAAAAAAAAAAAATAAAAATTAGCAAAAAAAATCTGAATTAGCAAAAAAAAAATCTGAATTAGCAAAAAAAAAAAATTAGAAAAAAACAAAAATCTGAATTAACAAAAAAAAATCTAAATTTGCAAAAAAAAATTAGAAAAAAAAATAGAAAAAAAAATCTGAATTAGCAAAAAAAAAAATCTGAATTAGCAAAAAAAAAAAAAATCTGTATTAGCAAAAAAAAAAAATCTGAATTAGCAAAAAAAAAAAAACAAAAATCTGAATTAGCAAAAAAAAATCTTAATTAGCAAAAAATAAAAATTAGCAAAAAAAAAAAATAGAAAAAGAAAAAAAAATCTGAATTAGCAAAATAAATTAAAAAAAAAAAATCTGAGTTAGCAAAATAAAAAAAACAAATCTGAATTAGCAAAAAAAAAATAAAATCTGAATTAGCAAAAAAAAAATCTGAATTAGCAAAAAAAAAAAAAAAAAAAAAAAAAAAAAAAAAAAAAAAAACACTGAATTAGCAAAAAGAAATCTTAATTAGCAAAAAATAAAAATTAGCAAAAAAAAAATAGAAAACGAAAAAAAATCTGAATTAGCAAAATAAATTAAAAAAAAAAATCTGAGTTAGCAAAATAAAAAAAACAAATCTGAATTAGCAAAAAAAAATAAAATCTGAATTAGCAAAAAAAAAAATATGAATTAGCAAAAAAAAAAAAAAAAAAAAAAAAAAACTGAATTAGCAAAAAGAAATCTTAATTAGCAAAAAATAAAAATTAGCAAAAAAAAAAATAGAAAAAGAAAAAAAATCTGAATTAGCAAAATAAATTAAAAAAAAAATCTGAGTTAGCAAAAAAAAAAAAAAAATCTAAATTAGCAAAAAAAAAAAAAAGCAAAAAAAATTAGCAAAAAAAAAATCTGAATTAGCAAAAAAAAATAAAAATTAGCAAAAAAAAAATTAGGAAAAAAAAATCTTAATTAGCAAAAAAAAAATATGAATTAGAAAAAAAAATAAAAAAATCTGAATTAGCAAAAAAAAAAAAATCTGAATTAGCAAAAAAAAAATAAAAAATTAGCAAAAAAAATCTGAATTAGCAAAAAAAAAAATCTGAATTAGCAAAAAAAATCTGAATTTGCAAAAAAAAAAATTAGCAAAAAAAATAAAAATTAGCAAAAAAAAAATCTGAATTAGCAAAAAAAAATCTGAATTAGAAAAAAAAATAAAATCCGAATTACCAAAAAAAAAAAAATTAGAAAAAAATCTGAATTACCAAAAAAAAAAAATCTGAATTAGCAAAAAAAAAAATCTGAATTAGCAAAAAAAAAAAAAAAATCTGAATTAGCAAAAAAAAAAAAAAATCTGAATTAGCAAAAAAATAAAATCTGAATTACCAAAAAAAAAAATTAGAAAAAAAAAATCTGAATTACAAAAAAAAAAAAATCTGAATTAGCAAAAAAAAAAATCTGAATTAGCAAAAAAAAAAAATCTGAATTAGCAAAAAAAAATCTGAATTAGCAAAAAAAAATCTGAATTTGCAAAAAAAAAAAAAAAAAAGAATAAAAAAAAATCTGAATTAGCAGAAAAAATAAAATCTGAATTAGCAAAAAAAAAAAAATATGAATTACCAAAAAAAAAAAATCTGAATTAGCAAAAAAAATGAATTAGAAAAAAAGAATAAAAAATAAGAATTAGCAAAAAAAAAATGAATTAGCAAAAAAAATATGAATGAGCAAAAAAAAATCTGAATTAGCAAAAAAAAAAATATGAATTAGAAAAAAAAAATATGAATAAGCAAACAAATATGAATGAGCAAAAAAAAAAATCTGAATTAGCAAAAAAAAAAAATGAATTAGAAAAAAAAATATGAATTAGCAAAAAAAAAAATATGAATTACCAAAAAAAAAAAAAAATCTGAATTAGCAAAAAAAATGAATTAGAAAAAAAGAATAAAAAATAAGAATTAGCAAAAAAAAAATGAATTAGCAAAAAAAAAATGAATTAGCAAAAAAAAAAAAATATGAATGAGCAAAAAAAAATCTGAATTAGCAAAAAAAAAAATATGAATTAGAAAAAAAAAATATGAATAAGCAAAAAAATATGAATGAGCAAAAAAAAAATCTGAATTAGCAAAAAAAAAATGAATTAGAAAAAAAAATATGAATTAGCAAAAAAAAAAAAAATATGAATTAAAAAAAAAAAAATCTGAATTAGCAAAAAAAAATAAAAATTAGCAAAAAAAAAAATCTGAATTAGCAAAAAAAAAAAAAAATCTGAATTAGCAAAAAAATATGAATTAGATAACAAAAATAAAAATCTGAATTAGCAAAAAAAAAAAATAAATATGAATTAAAAAAAAAAAAATATGAATTAGCAAAAAAAAAAATATGAATGAACAAAAAAAAAAATCTGAATTAGCAAAAAAAAAAAAAAAATATGAATTACCAAAAAAAAAAAAAAAAAAATCTGAACTAGCAAAAAAATGAATTAGAAAAAAAAATAAAAAATAAGAATTAGCAAAAAAAAAAAAAAATTTGAATTAGCAAAAAAAAAATATGAATTAGAAAAAAAAATATGAATTAGCAAAAAAAAAAAAATAGAAAAAAAAAAATTAGAAAAAAAATCTGAATTAGCAAAAAAAAAAAAATGAATTAGAAAAAAAAATTAATTAGCAAAAAAAAAAATATGAATGAGCAAAAAAAATCTGAATTAGTAAAAAAAAAAATATGAATTAGAAAAAAAAATATGAATTAGCAAAAAAATATGAATTAGAAAAAAAAAAATCTGAATTAGCAAAAAAAAAAAAAAATTAAAATTAGCGAAAAAAAAAATTTCTGAATTAGCAAAAAAAAAAAAATTAATTAGAAAAAAAATTAAAAAATAAGAATTAGCAAAAAAAAAAGAAAAAAATGTGAATTAGCAAAAAAAAAAATATAAATTAGAAAAAAGTAAAAAAAAAATATGAATTAGCAAAAAAAAAATATGAATTAGCACAAAAAAAATGAATTAGAAAAAAAATATGAATTAGCAAAAAAAAAAAAAAAATTAGAAAAAAAATCTGAATTAGCAAAAAAAAAAGAAAAATGAATTAGAAAAAAAATATGAATTACCAAAAAAAAAAAATAAAAATTTGAATTAGCAAAAAAAAAAAAAATTTGAATTAGCAAAAAAAAAATCTGAATTAGCAAAATAAAAAAAAAAAAATATTAATTAGCAAAAAAAAAATATGAATGAGCAAAAAAAAAAATCTGAATTAGCAAAAAAAAATATGCATTAGAAAAAAAATATGAATTAGCAAAAAAAAAAAAAGAAAAAAATTTTAACTAGCAAAAAAAAAAAATCTGAATTAGCAAACAAAAAAAAAAAAAAAAAAAAAAATCTGAATTAGCAAAAAAAAAAAAAAATTAATTAGAAAAAAAATAAAAATCTGAATTAGCAACAAAAAAAAAATATATGAATTAGAAAAAAAAAATATGAATAAGCAAAAAAATATGAATTAGAAAAAAAAATCTGAATAAGCAAAAAAAAAAAATAAAAATTAGCAAAAAAAAAAACAAAAAAATCTGAATTAACAAAAAAAAAAAAAAAAATCTAAATTAGAAAAAAAATAAAAAATAAGAATTAGCAAAAAAAAAAAAAATGTGAAATAGCAAAAAAAATATGAATTGGAAAAAAATAAAAAAAAAATTAATTAGCAAAAAAAAAAAAATATGAATGAGCAAAAAAAAATCTGAATTACCAAAAAAAAAAAAAAAAAATAATTAGAAAAAAAAAATATGAATTAGCAAAAAAAAAAATAAATCTGAATTAGCAAAACAAAATCTGAATTAGCAAAAAAAAAAAAAAAAAAAAAAATTAGAAAAAAAAATTCTGAATTAGCAAAAAAAAAATTAGCAAAAAAAAAAATTAAAAAAAAAAATTAGAACAAAAAAAAATCTGAATTAGCAAAAAAAAAAAAAAATAGCAAAAAAAAAAAAAAATAGAAAAAAAATTAGAAAAAAAATCTGAATTAGCAAAAAAAAAATTAATTAGAAAAAAAAATGAATTAGCAAAAAAAAATATGAATGAGCAAAAAAAAATCTGAATTAGCAAAAAAAAAATATGAATTAAAAAAAAAATATGAATTAGCAAAAAAATATGAATTAGAAGAAAAAAAATCTGAATTAATAAAAAAAAAAAAAAAATTAAAATTAGCGAAAAAAAAATTTCTGAATTAGCAAAAAAAAAATGAATTAGAAAAAAAAATAAAAAATAAGAATTAGCAAAAAAAAAAGAAAAACTAAAAATTAGCAAAAAAAAAAAATCTGAATTAGCAAAAAAAAATCTGAATTAGCAAAAAAAAAAAAAAATTAGAAAAAAACAAAAATCTGAATTAGCAAAAAAAACTAGAAAAAAAAATCTGAATTAGCAAAAAAAAAAAATCTGAGTTAGCAAAAAAAAAAAAATCTGAATTAGCAAAAAAAAAAAAAAATAGCAAAAAAAATTAGCAAAAAAAAAATTCTGAATTAGCAAAAAAAAATTAGAAAAAAAAAATTTGAAAAAAAAAAATCTGAATTAACAAAAAAATCTGAATTAGCAAAAAAAAAATTTGAAAAAAAAATCTGAATAGCTAAAAAAAAAAAAATCTGAATTAGCAAAAAAAAATTAGCAAAAAAAAAAATTAGAAAAAAAAATCTGAATCAGCAAAAAATTAGCAAAATAAATTAGAAATAAAAATCTGAATTAGCAAAAAAAAAAAAAAAAAAAATTAGCAAAAAAAAAATCTGGATCAGCAAAAAAAAATTATAAAAAAAAATCTGAATTAGCAAAAAAAAAAAAATTAGAAAAAAATCTGAATTAGCAAAAAAAAAAAGAAAATTAGAAAAAAAAATCTGAATTAGCAAAAAAAAAAAATCTGAATTAGCAAAAAAAAAAAAAAAAAAATTATCAAAAAAAAAAAATCTGAATTAGCAAAAAAAAAAATCTGAATTAGCAAAAAAAAAAAAAATTAGAAAAAAACAAAAATCTGAATTAGCAAAAAAAAATCTGAATTTGCAAAAAAAATTAGAAAAAAAAATTAGAAAAAAAAATCTGAATTAGCAAAAAAAAAAAATCTGAATTAGCAAAAAACAAAAATCTGAATTAGCAAAAAAAATCTTAATTAGCAAAAAATAAAAATTAGCAAAAAAAAATAGAAAAAGAAAAAAAAATCTGAATTAGCAAAATAAATTAAAAAAAAATCTGAGTTAGCAAAATAAAAAAAACAAATCTGAATTAGCAAAAAACAATAAAATCTGAATTAGCAAAAAAAAAAATCTGAATTAGCAAAAAAAAAAAAAAAAAAAAAAAAAAAAAAAAAAAACACTGAATTAGCAAAAAGAAATCTTAATTAGCAAAAAATAAAAATTAGCAAAAAAAAAATAGAAAAAGAAAAAAAATCTGAATTAGCAAAATAAATTAAAAAAAAAATCTGAGTGCAAAAAAAAAAAATCTGAATTAGCAAAAAAAAAAATAAAAATTAGCAAAAAAAAAAAATTAGGAAAAAAAATTTGAAAAAACAAATCTTAATTAGCAAAAAAAAAAATATGAATTAGAAAAAAAAATAAAAAAATCTGAATTAGCAAAAAAAAAAAAATCTGAATTAGCAAAAAAAAAAAAAAATTAGCAAAAAAAATCTGAATTAGCAAAAAAAAAAATCTGAATTAACAAAAAAAAATCTGAATTTGCAAAAAAAAAAAAAATTTGCAAAAAAAAATAAAAATTAGCAAAAAAAAAAATCTGAATTAGCAAAAAAAAAAAAAATCTGAATTAGCAAAAAAAAATCAGAATTAGCAAAAAAAAAAAAATCTGAATTAGAAAAAAGAATAAAATCTGAATTACCAAAAAAAAAAAATTAGAAAAAAAATCTGAATTACAAAAAAAAAAATCTGAATTAGCAAAAAAAAAATCTGAATTAACAAAAAAAAAAATCTGAATTAGCAAAAAAAAAAAAAAAATCTGAATTAGCAAAAAAATAAAATCTGAATCACCAAAAAAAAAAATTAGAAAAAAAAATCTGAATTACCAAAAAAAAAAATCTGAATTAGCAAAAAAAAAAATCTGAATTAGCAAAAAAAAAAAAAAAAAATCTGAATTAGCAAAAAAAAATCTGAATTAGCAAAAAAAAATCTGAATTTGCAAAAAAAAAAAAAAAAATTAGAAGAAAAAAAATATGAATTAGAAAAAAAAAAATATGAATTAGCAAAAAAAAAATATGAATGAGCAAAAAAAAAATCTGAATTAGCAAAAAAAAAAAAAAATATGAATTACAAAAAAAAAAAAAATAAATCTGAACTAGCAAAAAAAATGAATTAGAAAAAAAAAATAAAAACTAAGAATTAGCAAAAAAAAAAAAAATGTGAATTAGCAAAAAAAAAAATATGAATTAGAAAAAAAAATATGAATTAGCAAAAAAAAAAAAAATTTGAATTAGCAAAAAAAAAAAAAACCAAATCTGAATTAGCAAAAAAAAAAAATTAGCAAAAAAAAAAAAAAATAGAAAAAAAAATTAGAAAAAAAATCTGAATTAGCAAAAAAAAATGAATTAGAAAAAAAAATTAATTAGCAAAAAAAAAATATGAATGAGCAAAAAAAATCTGAATTAGCAAAAAAAAAAATGAATTAGAAAAAAAAAATATTAATTAGCAAAAAAATATGAATTAGAAAAAAAAAATCTGAATAAGCAAAAAAAAAAAAAAAATTAAAATCAGCGAAAAAAAAAAATTCTGAATTAGCAAAAAAAAAAATGAATTAGAAAAAAAAAATAAAAAATAAGAATTAGCAAAAAAAAAGAAAAAAATGTGAATTAGCAAAAAAAAAATATAAATTAGAAAAAAAAAATATGAATTAGCAAAAAAAAAAAATATGAATTAGCAAAAAAAATGAATTAGAAAAAAAAATATGAATTAGCAAAAAAAAAAAATTAAAAAAAAAATCTGAATTAGCAAAAAAAAAAATATGAATTAGAAAAAAAAATATGAATTAGCAAAAAAAAAAGATAAAAGTTTGAATTAGCAAAAAAAAAAAATCTGAATTAGCAAAAAAAAAAAAAAAAAAAATCTGAATTAGCAAAAAAAAAAAAAAAATATATATGAATTAGCAAAAAAAATATATGAATTAGCAAAAAAAAAATATGAATGAGCAAAAAAAAAATCTGAATTAGCAACAAAAAATATGCATTAGAAAAAAAATATGAATTAGCAAAGAAAAAAGAAAAAAATTTGAACTAGAAAAAAAAAACATCTGAATTAGCAAAAAAAAAAATCTGAATTAGCAAAAAAAAAAAAATGAATTAGAAAAAAAATAAAAATCTGAATTAGCAACAAAAAAAAAATATATGAATTAGAAGAAAAAAATATGAATTAGCAAAAAAATATGAATTAGAAAAAAAAATCTGAATTAGCAAAAAAAAAAATCTGAATTAGCAAAAAAAAAAAAAAAATTAGCAAAAAACAAAAATCTGAATTAGCAAAAAAAATTAGAAAAAAAAAATCTGAATTAGCAAAAAAAAAAAATCTGAATTAGCAAAAAAAAAATTCTGAATTAGCAAAAAAAAAAAAAATCTGAATTAGCAAAAAAAAAAATAAAAAAATCTTAATTAGCAAAAAAAAAATAGAAAAAGAAAAAAAAATCTGAATTAGCAAAATAAGTTAAAAAAAAAAAATCTGAATTAGCAAAATAAAAAAAAAAAAATCTGAATTAGCAAAAAAAAAAAAAATCTGAATTAGCAAAAAAAAAAAAAAAATAGCAAAAAAAATTAGCAAAAAAAAAAATTCTGAATTGGCAAAAAAAAATTAGAAAAAAAAAATTTGGAAAAAAAATCTGAATTAACAAAAAAAATCTGAATTAGCAAAAAAAAAATTTTGAAAAAAAAATCTGAATAGCTAAAAAAAAAAAATCTGAATTAGCAAAAAAAAATTAGCAAAAAAAAAAATTAGAAAAAAAAAATCTGAATCAGCAAAAAATTAGAAATAAAAATCTGAATTAGCAAAAAAAAAATAGCAAAAAAAATCTGGATTAGCAAAAAAAAATTATAAAAAAAATCTGAATTAGCAAAAAAAAAAAAATTAGAAAAAAAAATCTGAATTAGCAAAAAAAAAAAGATAAAAGTTTGAATTAGCAAAAAAAAAAATCTGAATTAGCAAAAAAAAAAAAAAAAAAATCTGAATTAGCAAAAAAAAAAAAAAAAATCTGAATTAGCAAAAAAAAAAAAAAAATGAATTAGAAAAAAAATAAAAATCTGAATTAGCAACAAAAAAAAAAAATATGAATTAGAAGAAAAAAATATGAATTAGCAAAAAAATATGAATTAGAAAAATAATCTGATTTAGCAAAAAAAAAATCTGAATTAGCAAAAAAACAAAAATCTGAATTAGCAAAAAAAATTAGAAAAAAAAATCTGAATTAGCAAAAAAAAAAAATCTGAATTAGCAAAAAAAAAAATCTGAATTAGCAAAAAAAAAAAAATCTGAATTAGCAAAAAAAAAAAAAATCTTAATTAGCAAAAAAAAAAAAATAGAAAAAGAAAAAAAATCTGAATTAGCAAAATAAGTTAAAAAAAAAATCTGAATTAGCAAAATAAAAAAAAAAAATCTGAATTAAAAAAAAAAAAAAAAATCTGAATTAGCAAAAAAAAAAAAAAAAGCAAAAAAAATTAGCAAAAAAAAAATTCTGAATTAGCAAAAAAAAATTAGAAAAAAAAAATTTGGAAAAAAAAATCTGAATTAACAAAAAATATCTGAATTAGCAAAAAAAAAAAATTTGAAAAAAAATCTGAATAGCTAAAAAAAAAAAAATCTGAATTAGCAAAAAAAAAATAGCAAAAAAAAAAATTAGAAAAAAAAAATCTGAATCAGCAAAAAATTAGCAAAATAAATTAGAAATAAAAATCTGAATTAGCAAAAAAAAAATAGCAAAAAAAATCTGGATTAGCAAAAAAAAATTATAAAAAAAATCTGAATTAGCAAAGAAAAAAATTAGAAAAAAAATCTGAATTAGCAAAAAAAAAAAAAAGAAAATTAGAAAAAAAATCTGAATTAGCAAAAAAAAAAAATCTGAATTAGCAAAAAAAAAAAAAAAAAAAATTAGCAAAAAAAATCTGAATTAGCAAAAAAAAAATCTGAATTAGCAAAAAAAAAATTAGAAAAAAACAAAAATCTGAATTAACAAAAAAAAATCTGAATTTGCAAAAAAAAATTAGAAAAAAAAATAGAAAAAAAAATCTGAATTAGCAAAAAAAAAAAAATCTGAATTAGCAAAAAAAAAAAAAATCTGAATTAGCAAAAAAAAAAAAAATCTGAATTAGCAAAAAAAAAAAAAAAAACAAAAATCTGAATTAGCAAAAAAAAATCTTAATTAGCAAAAAATAAAAAATTAGCAAAAAAAAAAATAGAAAAAGAAAAAAAAATCTGAATTAGCAAAATAAATTAAAAAAAAAATCTGAGTTAGCAAAATAAAAAAAACAAATCTGAATTAGAAAAAAAAAAAAAAAATCTGAATTAGCAAAAAAAAATCTGAATTAGCAAAAAAAAAAAAATGAATTAGAAAAAAAATAAAAATCTGAATTAGCAAAAAAAAAAAAATCTGAATTAGCAAAAAAAAAAAAAAAACAAAAATCTGAATTAGCAAAAAAAAATCTTAATTAGCAAAAAATAAAAAATTAGCAAAAAAAAAAAATAGAAAAAGAAAAAAAAATCTGAATTAGCAAAATAAATTAAAAAAAAAAATCTGAGTTAGCAAAATAAAAAAAACAAATCTGAATTAGAAAAAAAAAAATAAAATCTGAATTAGCAAAAAAAAAATCTGAATTAACAAAAAAAAAAAAAAAAAAAAAAAAAAAAAAAAACTGAATTAGCAAAAAGAAATCTTAATTAGCAAAAAATAAAATTAGCAAAAAAAAAAATAGAAAAAGAAAAAAAATCTGAATTAGCCAAATAAATTAAAAAAAAATCTGAGTTAGCAAAAAAAAAAAAAAATCTAAATTAGCAAAAAAAAAAAAAAAAAAATTAGCAAAAAAAAAATCTGAATTAGCAAAAAAAAAATAAAAATTAGCAAAAAAAAAATTAGGAAAAAAAAATCTGAATTAGCAAAAAAAAATGAATTAGAAAAAAAAATGAATTAGCAAAAAAAAAATATGAATGAGCAAAAAAAATCTGAATTAGCAAAAAAAAAAATGAATTAGAAAAAAAAAAATATTAATTAGCAAAAAAATATGAATTAGAAAAAAAAAATCTGAATAAGCAAAAAAAAAAAAAAATTAAAATCAGCGAAAAAAAAAAAATTCTGAATTAGCAAAAAAAAAAATGAATTAGAAAAAAAAATAAAAAATAAGAATTAGCAAAAAAAAGAAAAAAATGTGAATTAGCAAAAAAAAAATATAAATTAGAAAAAAAAAAATATGAATTAGCAAAAAAAAAAATATGAATTAGCAAAAAAAATGAATTAGAAAAAAAAATATGAATTAGCAAAAAAAAAAAATTAAAAAAAAAATCTGAATTAGCAAAAAAAAAATATGAATTAGAAAAAAAATATGAATTAGCAAAAAAAAAGATAAAAGTTTGAATTAGCAAAAAAAAAAAATCTGAATTAGCAAAAAAAAAAAAAAAAAAAATCTGAATTAGCAAAAAAAAAAAAAAATATATATGAATTAGCAAAAAAATATATGAATTAGCAAAAAAAAAATATGAATGAGCAAAAAAAAAATCTGAATTAGCAACAAAAAATATGCATTAGAAAAAAAATATGAATTAGCAAAGAAAAAAGAAAAAAATTTGAACTAGAAAAAAAAAACATCTGAATTAGCAAAAAAAAAAAATCTGAATTAGCAAAAAAAAAAAAATGAATTAGAAAAAAAATAAAAATCTGAATTAGCAACAAAAAAAAAATATATGAATTAGAAGAAAAAAATATGAATTAGCAAAAAAATATGAATTAGAAAAAAAAATCTGAATTAGCAAAAAAAAAATCTGAATTAGCAAAAAAAAAAAAAAAATTAGCAAAAAACAAAAATCTGAATTAGCAAAAAAAATTAGAAAAAAAAAATCTGAATTAGCAAAAAAAAAAAATCTGAATTAGCAAAAAAAAAATTCTGAATTAGCAAAAAAAAAAAAAATCTGAATTAGCAAAAAAAAAAAATAAAAAAATCTTAATTAGCAAAAAAAAAATAGAAAAAGAAAAAAAATCTGAATTAGCAAAATAAGTTAAAAAAAAAAATCTGAATTAGCAAAATAAAAAAAAAAAAATCTGAATTAGCAAAAAAAAAAAAAATCTGAATTAGCAAAAAAAAAAAAAAATAGCAAAAAAAATTAGCAAAAAAAAAAATTCTGAATTGGCAAAAAAAAATTAGAAAAAAAAAATTTGGAAAAAAAATCTGAATTAACAAAAAAAATCTGAATTAGCAAAAAAAAAATTTTGAAAAAAAAATCTGAATAGCTAAAAAAAAAAAATCTGAATTAGCAAAAAAAAATTAGCAAAAAAAAAAATTAGAAAAAAAAAATCTGAATCAGCAAAAAATTAGAAATAAAAATCTGAATTAGCAAAAAAAAAATAGCAAAAAAAATCTGGATTAGCAAAAAAAAATTATAAAAAAAATCTGAATTAGCAAAAAAAAAAAAATTAGAAAAAAAAATCTGAATTAGCAAAAAAAAAAAGATAAAAGTTTGAATTAGCAAAAAAAAAAATCTGAATTAGCAAAAAAAAAAAAAAAAAAAATCTGAATTAGCAAAAAAAAAAAAAAAATCTGAATTAGCAAAAAAAAAAAAAAAATGAATTAGAAAAAAAATAAAAATCTGAATTAGCAACAAAAAAAAAATATATGAATTAGAAGAAAAAAATATGAATTAGCAAAAAAATATGAATTAGAAAAATAATCTGATTTAGCAAAAAAAAAATCTGAATTAGCAAAAAAACAAAAATCTGAATTAGCAAAAAAAATTAGAAAAAAAAATCTGAATTAGCAAAAAAAAAAAATCTGAATTAGCAAAAAAAAAAATCTGAATTAGCAAAAAAAAAAAAATCTGAATTAGCAAAAAAAAAAAAAATCTTAATTAGCAAAAAAAAAAAAATAGAAAAAGAAAAAAAAATCTGAATTAGCAAAATAAGTTAAAAAAAAAATCTGAATTAGCAAAATAAAAAAAAAAAATCTGAATTAAAAAAAAAAAAAAAAATCTGAATTAGCAAAAAAAAAAAAAAAAGCAAAAAAAATTAGCAAAAAAAAAAATTCTGAATTAGCAAAAAAAAATTAGAAAAAAAAAATTTGGAAAAAAAAATCTGAATTAACAAAAAATATCTGAATTAGCAAAAAAAAAAAATTTGAAAAAAAATCTGAATAGCTAAAAAAAAAAAAATCTGAATTAGCAAAAAAAAAATAGCAAAAAAAAAAATTAGAAAAAAAAAATCTGAATCAGCAAAAAATTAGCAAAATAAATTAGAAATAAAAATCTGAATTAGCAAAAAAAAAATAGCAAAAAAAATCTGGATTAGCAAAAAAAAATTATAAAAAAAATCTGAATTAGCAAAGAAAAAAATTAGAAAAAAAATCTGAATTAGCAAAAAAAAAAAAAAGAAAATTAGAAAAAAAATCTGAATTAGCAAAAAAAAAAAATCTGAATTAGCAAAAAAAAAAAAAAAAAAAATTAGCAAAAAAAATCTGAATTAGCAAAAAAAAAATCTGAATTAGCAAAAAAAAAATTAGAAAAAAACAAAAATCTGAATTAACAAAAAAAAATCTGAATTTGCAAAAAAAAATTAGAAAAAAAAATAGAAAAAAAAATCTGAATTAGCAAAAAAAAAAAAATCTGAATTAGCAAAAAAAAAAAAATCTGAATTAGCAAAAAAAAAAAAAATCTGAATTAGCAAAAAAAAAAAAAAAACAAAAATCTGAATTAGCAAAAAAAAATCTTAATTAGCAAAAAATAAAAAAATTAGCAAAAAAAAAAAATAGAAAAAGAAAAAAAAATCTGAATTAGCAAAATAAATTAAAAAAAAAAATCTGAGTTAGCAAAATAAAAAAAACAAATCTGAATTAGAAAAAAAAAAAAAAATCTGAATTAGCAAAAAAAAATCTGAATTAGCAAAAAAAAAAAAAAAAAAAAAAAAAAAAAAAAAAAAAAACACTGAATTAGCAAAAAGAAATCTTAATTAGCAAAAAATAAAAATTAGCAAAAAAAAATAGAAAAAGAAAAAAAATCTGAATTAGCAAAATAAATTAAAAAAAAAAATCTGAGTTAGCAAAATAAAAAAAACAAATCTGAATTAGCAAAAAAAAATAAAATCTGAATTAGCAAAAAAAAAATCTGAATTAACAAAAAAAAAAAAAAAAAAAAAAAAAAAAAAAAAAAACTGAATTAGCAAAAAGAAATCTTAATTAGCAAAAAATAAAAATTAGCAAAAAAAAAAATAGAAAAAGAAAAAAAATCTGAATTAGCCAAATAAATTAAAAAAAAATCTGAGTTAGCAAAAAAAAAAAAAAAATCTAAATTAGCAAAAAAAAAAAAAAAAAAAAAAAATTAGCAAAAAAAAAATCTGAATTAGCAAAAAAAAAATAAAAATTAGCAAAAAAAAAATTAGGAAAAAAAAATCTTAATTAGCAAAAAAAAAATATGAATTAGAAAAAAAAATAAAAAAATCTGAATTAGCAAAAAAAAAAAAATCTGAATTAGCAAAAAAAAAATAAAAAATTAGCAAAAAAAATCTGAATTAGCAAAAAAAAAAATCTGAATTAGGAAAAAAATCTGAATTTGCAAAAAAAAAAAAAAAAAAAAAATTAGCAAAAAAAATAAAAATTAGCAAAAAAAAATCTGAATTAGCAAAAAAAAAAAAATCTGAATTAGCAAAAAAAATCTGAATTAGCAAAAAAAAAATCTGAATTAGAAAAAAAAATAAAATCCGAATTACCAAAAAAAATTAGAAAAAAATCTGATTACCAAAAAAAAATCTGAATTAGCAAAAAAAATCTGAATTAGCAAAAAAAAAAAAAATCTGAATTAGCAAAAAAATAAAATCTGAATTACCAAAAAAAAAAAATTAGAAAAAAAATCTGAATTACCAAAAAAAAAAATCTGAATTAGCAAAAAAAAAATCTGAATTAGCAAAAAAAAAAAATCTGAATTAGCAAAAAAAAATCTGAATTAGCAAAAAAAAATCTGAATTTGCAAAAAAAAAAAAAATATGAATTACCAAAAAAAAAAAAAATCTGAATTAGCAAAAAAAAATGAATTAGAAAAAAAGAATAAAAAATAAGAATTAGCAAAAAAAAAATGAATTAGCAAAAAAAAAAAATATGAATGAGCAAAAAAAAAATCTGAATTAGCAAAAAAAAAAATATTAATTAGAAAAAAAAATATGAATAAGCAAAAAAATATGAATGAGCAAAAAAAAAATCTGAATTAGCAAAAAAAAAATGAATTAGAAAAAAAAAATATGAATTAGCAAAAAAAAAAAAAATATGAATTAAAAAAAAAAAAATCTGAATTAGCAAAAAAAAATAAAAATTAGCAAAAAAAAATCTGAATTAGCAAAAAAAAAAAAAAAAATCTGAATTAGCAAAAAAATATGAATTAGATAACAAAAATAAAAATCTGAATTAGCAAAAAAAAAAAAAAAATATGAATTAAAAAAAAAAATATGAATTAGCAAAAAAAAAAAAAAAATATGAATTACCAAAAAAAAAAAAAAAAAATAGCAAAAAAAATTAGCAAAAAAAAAATTCTGAATTAGCAAAAAAAAATTAGAAAAAAAAAATTTGGAAAAAAAAATCTGAATTAACAAAAAATATCTGAATTAGCAAAAAAAAAAAATTTGAAAAAAAATCTGAATAGCTAGAAAAAAAAATCTGAATTAGCAAAAAAAAAATAGCAAAAAAAAAATTAGAAAAAAAAAATCTGAATCAGCAAAAAATTAGCAAAATAAATTAGAAATAAAAATCTGAATTAGCAAAAAAAAAATAGCAAAAAAAATCTGGATTAGCAAAAAAAAAATTATAAAAAAAATCTGAATTAGCAAAGAAAAAAATTAGAAAAAAAAATCTGAATTAGCAAAAAAAAAAAAGAATATTAGAAAAAAATCTGAATTAGCAAAAAAAAAAATCTGAATTAGCAAAAAAAAAAAAAAAAAATTAGCAAAAAAAATCTGAATTAGCAAAAAAAAAATCTGAATTAGCAAAAAAAAAAAATTAGAAAAAAACAAAAATCTGAATTAACAAAAAAAAATCTGAATTTGCAAAAAAAAATTAGAAAAAAAAATAGAAAAAAAAATCTGAATTAGCAAAAAAAAAAAATCTGAATTAGCAAAAAAAAAAAAAATCTGAATTAGCAAAAAAAAAATCTGAATTAGCAAAAAAAAAAAAAAAAAAAACAAAAATCTGAATTATCAAAAAAAAATCTTAATTAGCAAAAAATAAAAATTAGCAAAAAAAAAAAAATAGAAAAAGAAAAAAAAATCTGAATTAGCAAAATAAATTAAAAAAAAAAATCTGAGTTAGCAAAATAAAAAAAACAAATCTGAATTAGAAAAAAAAAATAAAATCTGAATTAGCAAAAAAAAATCTGAATTAGCAAAAAAAAAAAAAAAAAAAGAAAAAAAAAAAAAAAAAACACTGAATTAGCAAAAAGAAATCTTAATTAGCAAAAAATAAAAATTAGCAAAAAAAAAATAGAAAAAGAAAAAAAATCTGAATTTGCAAAATAAATTAAAAAAAAAAATCTGAGTTAGCAAAATAAAAAAAACAAATCTGAATTAGCAAAAAAAAATAAAATCTGAATTAGCAAAAAAAAAATCTGAATTAACAAAAAAAAAAAAAAAAAAAAAAAAAAAAAAAAAAAAACTGAATTAGCAAAAAGAAATCTTAATTAGCAAAAAATAAAAATTAGCAAAAAAAAAATAGAAAAAGAAAAAAAATCTGAATTAGCAAAATAAATTAAAAAAAAAATCTGAGTTAGCAAAAAAAAAATCTAAATTAGCAAAAAAAAAAAAAGCAAAAAAAATTAGCAAAAAAAAAATCTGAATTAGCAAAAAATAAATAAAAATTAGCAAAAAAAAAAAATTAGGAAAAAAAAATCTTAATTAGCAAAAAAAAAATATGAATTAGAAAAAAAAATAAAAAAATCTGAATTAGCAAAAAAAAAAAATCTGAATTAGCAAAAAAAAAATAAAAAATTAGCAAAAAAAATCTGAATTAGCAAAAAAAAAAATCTGAATTAGCAAAAAAAATCTGAATTTGCAAAAAAAAAAAAAAAAAAAAAAAATTAGCAAAAAAAATAAAAATTAGCAAAAAAAAAAATCTGAATTAGCAAAAAAAAAAAATCTGAATTAGCAAAAAAAATCTGAATTAGCAAAAAAAAAATCTGAATTAGAAAAAAAAATAAAATCCGAATTACCAAAAAAAAAAAAATTAGAAAAAAATCTGAATTACCAAAAAAAAAAAAATCTGAATTAGCAAAAAAAAATCTGAATTAGCAAAAAAAAAAAAAAAATCTGAATTAGCAAAAAAATAAAATCTGAATTACCAAAAAAAAAAAAATTAGAAAAAAAAATCTGAATTACCAAAAAAAAAAATCTGAATTAGCAAAAAAAAATCTGAATTAGCAAAAAAAAAAAATCTGAATTAGCAAAAAAAAAATCTGAATTAGCAAAAAAAAATCTGAATTTGCAAAAAAAAAAAAAAAAAATAGAATAAAAAAAAATCTGAATTAGCAAAAAAATAAAATCTGAATTAGCAAAAAAAAAAAAATATGAATTACCAAAAAAAAAAAAATCTGAATTAGCAAAAAAAATGAATTAGAAAAAAAGAATAAAAAATAAGAATTAGCAAAAAAAAATGAATTAGCAAAAAAAAAAAATATGAATGAGCAAAAAAAAAAATCTGAATTAGCAAAAAAAAAAATATGAATTAGAAAAAAAAATATGAATAAGCAAAAAAATATGAATGAGCAAAAAAAAATCTGAATTAGCAAAAAAAAAAAAAATGAATTAGAAAAAAAAAATATGAATTAGCAAAAAAAAAAAAATATGAATTAAAAAAAAAAAAAATCTGAATTAGCAAAAAAAAATAAAAATTAGCAAAAAAAAAATCTGAATTAGCAAAAAAAAAAAAAAATCTGAATTAGCAAAAAAAAAGTATGAATTAGCAAAAAAAAAAATATGAATTACCAAAAAAAAAATAAAAAATAAGAATTAGCAAAAAAAAAAAAAATGTGAATTAGCAAAAAAAAAATATGAATTAGAAAAAAAAAATATGAATTAGCAAAAAAAAAAAAAAATTTGAATTAGCAAAAAAAAAAAACCAAATCTGAATTAGCAAAAAAAAAAATATGAATTAAAAAAAAAAAAATCTGAATTAGCAAAAAAAAATAAAAATTAGCAAAAAAAAAATCTGAATTAGCAAAAAAAAAAAAAAATCTGAATTAGCAAAAAAATATGAATTAGATAACAAAAATAAAAATCTGAATTAGCAAAAAAAAAAAAAAATATGAATTAAAAAAAAAAAGTATGAATTAGCAAAAAAAAAATATGAATGAACAAAAAAAAAAATCTGAATTAGCAAAAAAAAAAAAATATGAATTACCAAAAAAAATCTGAACTAGCAAAAAAAATGAATTAGAAAAAAAAATAAAAAATAAGAATTAGCAAAAAAAAAAAAATGTGAATTAGCAAAAAAAAAAATATGAATTAGAAAAAAAAAATATGAATTAGCAAAAAAAAAAAAAAAAATCTGAATTAGCAAAAAAAAAAAAATGAATTAGAAAAAAAAATTAATTAGCAAAAAAAAATATGAATGAGCAAAAAAAATCTGAATTAGTAAAAAAAAAATATGAATTAGAAAAAAAAATATGAATTAGCAAAAAAATATGAATTAGAAAAAAAAAATCTGAATTAGCAAAAAAAAAAAAAATTAAAATTAGCGAAAAAAAAAAAATTTCTGAATTAGCAAAAAAAAAAAAAATGAATTAGAAAAAAAATTAAAAAATAAGAATTAGCAAAAAAAAAAGAAAAAAATGTGAATTAGCAGAAAAAAAAAATATAAATTAGAAAAAAGTAAAAAAAAAATATGAATTAGCAAAAAAAAATATGAATTAGCACAAAAAAAATGAATTAGAAAAAAAATATGAATTAGCAAAAAAAAAAAAAAAATTAGAAAAAAAATCTGAATTAGCAAAAAAAAAAGAAAAATGAATTAGAAAAAAAATATGAATTACCAAAAAAAAAAAAGATAAAAATTTGAATTAGCAAAAAAAAAAAAAAATTTGAATTAGCAAAAAAAAAAAAAAAAAAAAAAATCTGAATTAGCAAAATAAAAAAAAAAAATATTAATTAGCAAAAAAAAAATATGAATGAGCAAAAAAAAAATCTGAATTAGCAAAAAAAAAATATGCATTAGAAAAAAAATATGAATTAGCAAAAAAAAAAAGAAAATAATTTTAACTAGCAAAAAAAAAAAAATCTGAATTAGCAACAAAAAAAAAAAAAAAAAAAAAATCTGAATTAGCAAAAAAAAAAAAAAAATGAATTAGAAAAAAAATAAAAATCTGAATTAGCAACAAAAAAAAAATATATGAATTAGAAAAAAAATAAAAAATAAGAATTAGCAAAAAAAAAAAAAAAAATGTGAAATAGCAAAAAAATATGAATTAGAAAAAAATAAAAAAAAATATGAATTAGCAAAAAAAAAAATATGAATGAGCAAAAAAAATCTGAATTACCAAAAAAAAAAAAAACAATAATTAGAAAAAAAAATATGAATTAGCAAAAAAAAAAATAAATCTGAATTAGCAAAACAAAATCTGAATTAGCAAAAAAAAAAAAAAAAAAAAATTAGAAAAAAAAATTCTGAATTAGCAAAAAAAAAAAATTAGCAAAAAAAAAAATTAAAAAAAAAAATTAGAACAAAAAAAATCTGAATTAGCAAAAAAAAAAAAAATAGCAAAAAAAAAAAAAATAGAAAAAAAATTAGAAAAAAAAATCTGAATTAGCAAAAAAAAAAATTAATTAGAAAAAAAATGAATTAGCAAAAAAAATATGAATGAGCAAAAAAAAATCTGAATTAGCAAAAAAAAAATATGAATTAAAAAAAAAATATGAATTAGCAAAAAAATATGAATTAGAAGAAAAAAAAATCTGAATTAATAAAAAAAAAAAAAATTAAAATTAGCGAAAAAAAAATTTCTGAATTAGCAAAAAAAAAAAAATGAATTAGAAAAAAAAATAAAAAATAAGAATTAGCAAAAAAAAAAGAAAAAAATGTGAATTAGCAAAAAAAAAAATAAAAAAAAATATGAATTAGCAAAAAAAAAAAATATGAATTAGCAAAAAAAAAAATGAATTAGAAAAAAAAAATATGAATTAGCAAAAAAAAAAAATCTGAATTAGCAAAAAAAAAAAAATCTGAATTAGCAAAAAAAAAAAAAAAAAAATTAATTTGCAAAAAAAAAATATGAATGAGCAAAAAAAAAATCTGAATTAGCAAAAAAAAAATATGAATTAGAAAAAAAAAATATGAATTAGCAAGAAAAAAAAAAAGAAAAAAATTTGAACTAGCAAAAAAAAAAAAATCTGAATTAGCAAAAAAAAAATCTGAATTAGCAAAAAAAAAAAAAAATTAATTAGAAAAAAAATAAAAATCTGAATTAGCAAAAAAAAAAAATCTGAATTTGAAAAAAAATAAAAAATAAGAATTAGCAAAAAAAAAAAATGTGAATTAGCAAAAAAAAATATGAATTAGAAAAAAATAGAAAAAAAATATGAATTAGCAAAAAAAAAATATGAATGAGCAAAAAAAAAAAATCTGAATTAGCAAAAAAAAAAAAAAATAATTAGAAAAAAAAATGAATTAGCAAAAAAAAAATAAATCTGAATTAGCAAAACAAAATCTGAATTAGCAAAAAAAAAAAAAAAAAAATAGAAAAAAAAATTCTGAATTAGCAAAAAAAAAACTCTTAATTAGCAAAAAAAAAAAAAAAAAAATTAGCAAAAAAAAATTAGAACAAAAGAAAAATCTGAATTAGCAAAAAAAAAAAAAAATCTGAATTAGCAAAAAAAAAAAAAAATAATTAGAAAAAAAAAATATGAATTAGCAAAAAAATATGAATTAGAAAAAAAAATCTGAATTAGCAAAAAAAAAAAAATTAAAATTAGCGAAAAAAAAAAATTTCTGAATTAGCAAAAAAAAAATGAATTAGAAAAAAAAATAAAAAATAAGAATTAGCAAAAAAAAAAGAAAAAAATGTGAATTAGCAAAAAAAAAAATATAAATTAGAAAAAAGTAAAAAAAAAATATGAATTAGCAAAAAAAAAATATGAATTAGCACAAAAAAAAATGAATTAGAAAAAAAAATATGAATTAGCAAAAAAAAAAAAAAATTAGAAAAAAAATCTGAATTAGCAAAAAAAAAAGAAAAATGAATTAAAAAAAAATATGAATTAGCAAAAAAAAAAAAAGATAAAAATTTGAATTAGCAAAAAAAAAAAATCTGAATTAGCAAAAAAATAAAATCTGAATTACCAAAAAAAAAAAAAAATAGAAAAAAAAATCTGAATTACCAAAAAAAAAATCTGAATTAGCAAAAAAAAAATCTGAATTAGCAAAAAAAAAAAATCTGAATTAGCAAAAAAAAATCTGAATTAGCAAAAAAAAATCTGAATTTGCAAAAAAAAAAAAAAAAAAATAGAATAAAGAAAAATCTGAATTAGCAAAAAAAATAAAATCTGAATTAGCAAAAAAAAAAAATATGAATTACCAAAAAAAAAAAAAAAATCTGAATTAGCAAAAAAAATGAATTAGAAAAAAGAATAAAAAATAAGAATTAGCAAAAAAAAAATGAATTAGCAAAAAAAAAAAAATATGAATGAGCAAAAAAAAAATCTGAATTAGCAAAAAAAAAATATGAATTAGAAAAAAAAATATGAATAAGCAAAAAAATATGAATGAGCAAAAAAAAAATCTGAATTAGCAAAAAAAAAAAATGAATTAGAAAAAAAAAAATATGAATTAGCAAAAAAAAAAAAAAATATGAATTAAAAAAAAAAAAAATGTGAATTAGCAAAAAAAAATATGAATTAGCAAAAAAAAATATGAATTAGCAAAAAAAAAAAAAAATTTGAATTAGCAAAAAAAAAAAAACCAAATCTGAATTAGCAAAAAAAAAAAATTAGCAAAAAAAAAAAAATAGAAAAAAAAAATTAGAAAAAAAATCTGAATTAGCAAAAAAAAAATATGAATTAGAAAAAAAAATTAATTAGCAAAAAAAAATATGAATGAGCAAAAAAAATCTGAATTAGTAAAAAAAAAAATATGAATTAGCAAAAAAATATGAATTAGAAAAAAAAAATCTGAATTAGCAAAAAAAAAAAAATAAAGTTAGCGAAAAAAAAAAATTTCTGAATTAGCAAAAAAAAAATTAATTAGAAAAAAAAATAAAAAATAAGAATTAGCAAAAAAAAAAGAAAAAAATGTGAATTAGCAAAAAAAAAAATATAAATTAGAAAAAAGTAAAAAAAAAAAATGAATTAGCAAAAAAAAAAATATGAATTAGCACAAAAAAAAATGAATTAGAAAAAAAAATATGAATTAGCAAAAAAAAAAAAAAATTAGAAAAAAAAACTGAATTGGCAAAAAAAAATAAAAAATATGAATTAGAAAAAAAAAATATGAATTAGCAAAAAAAAAAAAATCTGAATTAGCAAAAAAAAAAAAATCTGAATTAGCAAAAAAAAAAGAAAAATGAATTAGAAAAAAAATATGAATTAGCAAAAAAAAAAAAAAGATAAAAATTTGAATTAGCAAAAAAAAAAAAAACTCTGAATTAGCAAAAAAATAAAATCTGAATTACCAAAAAAAAAAAAATTTAGAAAAAAAATCTGAATTAGCAAAAAAAAAAGAAAAATGAATTAGAAAAAAAATATGAATTAGCAAAAAAAAAAAAAAGATAAAAATTTGAATTAGCAAAAAAAAAAAAAAATTTGAATTAGCAAAAAAAAAAAAAAAAAAAAAATCTGAATTAGCAAAATAAAAAAAAAAAATATGAATTAGCAAAAAAAAAATATGAATGAGCAAAAAAAAAATCTGAATTAGCAAAAAAAAATATGCATTAGAAAAAAAATATGAATTAGCAAAAAAAAAAAGAAAAAAATTTTAACTAGCAAAAAAAAAAAAAAATCTGAATTAGCAAACAAAAAAAAAAAAAAAAAAATCTGAATTAGCAAAAAAAAAAAAATGAATTAGAAAAAAAATAAAAATCTGAATTAGCAACAAAAAAAAATATATGAATTAGAAAAAAAAAATATGAATAAGCAAAAAAATATGAATTAGAAAAAAAAATCTGAATAAGCAAAAAAAAAAAAAAAAAAAAATTAGCAAAAAAAAAAACAAAAAAATCTGAATTAACAAAAAAAAAAAAAAAATCTAAATTAGAAAAAAAATAAAAAATAAGAATTAGCAAAAAAAAAAAAAAAAAATGTGAAATAGCAAAAAAAATATGAATTAGAAAAAAATAAAAAAAAATATGAATTAGCAAAAAAAAAAAAATATGAATGAGCAAAAAAAAATCTGAATTACCAAAAAAAAAAAAAAAAATAATTAGAAAAAAAAAATATGAATTAGCAAAAAAAAAAATAAATCTGAATTAGCAAAACAAAATCTGAATTAGCAAAAAAAAAAAAAAAATTAGAAAAAAAAATTCTGAATTAGCAAAAAAAAAAATCTGAATTAGCAAAAAAAAAAAAAAAAAATTAGCAAAAAAAAATTAGAACAAAAAAAATCTGAATTAGCAAAAAAAAAAAAATAGCAAAAAAAAAAAAAAAATAGAAAAAAAAATCTGAATTAGCAAAAAAAAAAATTAATTAGAAAAAAAATTAATTAGCAAAAAAAAATATGAATGAGCAAAAAAAAATCTGAATTAGCAAAAAAATATGAATTAGCAAAAAAATATGAATTAGAAAAAAAAAATCTGAATAATAAAAAAAAAAAAAAATTAAAATTAGCGAAAAAAAAAATTTCTGAATTAGCAAAAAAAAAAATGAATTAGAAAAAAAAATAAAAAATAAGAATTAGCAAAAAAAAAAAAAATGTGAATTAGCAAAAAAAAATATGAATTAGCAAAAAAAAATATGAATTAGCAAAAAAAAAAAAAAAATTTGAATTAGCAAAAAAAAAAAAACCAAATCTGAATTAGCAAAAAAAAAAAATTAGCAAAAAAAAAAAAATAGAAAAAAAAAATTAGAAAAAAAATCTGAATTAGCAAAAAAAAAATATGAATTAGAAAAAAAAATTAATTAGCAAAAAAAAATATGAATGAGCAAAAAAAATCTGAATTAGTAAAAAAAAAAATATGAATTAGCAAAAAAATATGAATTAGAAAAAAAAAATCTGAATTAGCAAAAAAAAAAAAATAAAGTTAGCGAAAAAAAAAAATTTCTGAATTAGCAAAAAAAAAATTAATTAGAAAAAAAAATAAAAAATAAGAATTAGCAAAAAAAAAAGAAAAAAATGTGAATTAGCAAAAAAAAAAATATAAATTAGAAAAAAGTAAAAAAAAAAAATGAATTAGCAAAAAAAAAAATATGAATTAGCACAAAAAAAAATGAATTAGAAAAAAAAATATGAATTAGCAAAAAAAAAAAAAAATTAGAAAAAAAAAACTGAATTGGCAAAAAAAAATAAAAAATATGAATTAGAAAAAAAAAATATGAATTAGCAAAAAAAAAAAAATCTGAATTAGCAAAAAAAAAAAAATCTGAATTAGCAAAAAAATAAAATCTGAATTACCAAAAAAAAAAAAAAATTAGAAAAAAAAATCTGAATTACCAAAAAAAAAATCTGAATTAGCAAAAAAAAAATCTGAATTAGCAAAAAAAAAAAATCTGAATTAGCAAAAAAAAATCTGAATTAGCAAAAAAAAATCTGAATTTGCAAAAAAAAAAAAAAAAAAATAGAATAAAGAAAAATCTGAATTAGCAAAAAAAATAAAATCTGAATTAGCAAAAAAAAAAAATATGAATTACCAAAAAAAAAAAAAAAATCTGAATTAGCAAAAAAAATGAATTAGAAAAAAGAATAAAAAATAAGAATTAGCAAAAAAAAAATGAATTAGCAAAAAAAAAAAAATATGAATGAGCAAAAAAAAAATCTGAATTAGCAAAAAAAAAATATGAATTAGAAAAAAAAATATGAATAAGCAAAAAAATATGAATGAGCAAAAAAAAAATCTGAATTAGCAAAAAAAAAAAATGAATTAGAAAAAAAAAAATATGAATTAGCAAAAAAAAAAAAAAATATGAATTAAAAAAAAAAAAAATGTGAATTAGCAAAAAAAAATATGAATTAGCAAAAAAAAATATGAATTAGCAAAAAAAAAAAAAAATTTGAATTAGCAAAAAAAAAAAAACCAAATCTGAATTAGCAAAAAAAAAAAATTAGCAAAAAAAAAAAAATAGAAAAAAAAAATTAGAAAAAAAATCTGAATTAGCAAAAAAAAAATATGAATTAGAAAAAAAAATTAATTAGCAAAAAAAAATATGAATGAGCAAAAAAAATCTGAATTAGTAAAAAAAAAAATATGAATTAGCAAAAAAATATGAATTAGAAAAAAAAAATCTGAATTAGCAAAAAAAAAAAAATAAAGTTAGCGAAAAAAAAAAATTTCTGAATTAGCAAAAAAAAAATTAATTAGAAAAAAAAATAAAAAATAAGAATTAGCAAAAAAAAAAGAAAAAAATGTGAATTAGCAAAAAAAAAAATATAAATTAGAAAAAAGTAAAAAAAAAAAATGAATTAGCAAAAAAAAAAATATGAATTAGCACAAAAAAAAATGAATTAGAAAAAAAAATATGAATTAGCAAAAAAAAAAAAAAATTAGAAAAAAAAACTGAATTGGCAAAAAAAAATAAAAAATATGAATTAGAAAAAAAAAATATGAATTAGCAAAAAAAAAAAAATCTGAATTAGCAAAAAAAAAAAAATCTGAATTAGCAAAAAAAAAAGAAAAATGAATTAGAAAAAAAATATGAATTAGCAAAAAAAAAAAAAAGATAAAAATTTGAATTAGCAAAAAAAAAAAAAACTCTGAATTAGCAAAAAAATAAAATCTGAATTACCAAAAAAAAAAAAATTTAGAAAAAAAATCTGAATTAGCAAAAAAAAAAGAAAAATGAATTAGAAAAAAAATATGAATTAGCAAAAAAAAAAAAAAAGATAAAAATTTGAATTAGCAAAAAAAAAAAAAAATTTGAATTAGCAAAAAAAAAAAAAAAAAAAAAATCTGAATTAGCAAAATAAAAAAAAAAAATATGAATTAGCAAAAAAAAAATATGAATGAGCAAAAAAAAAATCTGAATTAGCAAAAAAAAATATGCATTAGAAAAAAAATATGAATTAGCAAAAAAAAAAAAGAAAAAAATTTTAACTAGCAAAAAAAAAAAAAAATCTGAATTAGCAAACAAAAAAAAAAAAAAAAAAATCTGAATTAGCAAAAAAAAAAAAATGAATTAGAAAAAAAATAAAAATCTGAATTAGCAACAAAAAAAAATATATGAATTAGAAAAAAAAAATATGAATAAGCAAAAAAATATGAATTAGAAAAAAAAATCTGAATAAGCAAAAAAAAAAAAAAAAAAAAATTAGCAAAAAAAAAAACAAAAAAATCTGAATTAACAAAAAAAAAAAAAAAATCTAAATTAGAAAAAAAATAAAAAATAAGAATTAGCAAAAAAAAAAAAAAAAAAATGTGAAATAGCAAAAAAAATATGAATTAGAAAAAAATAAAAAAAAATATGAATTAGCAAAAAAAAAAAAATATGAATGAGCAAAAAAAAAT
Source organism: Dioctria linearis (assembly GCA_963930735.1). Taxonomy (NCBI): domain Eukaryota; kingdom Metazoa; phylum Arthropoda; class Insecta; order Diptera; family Asilidae; genus Dioctria; species Dioctria linearis. The sequence continues at coordinate 407,521 of CAWVNZ010000639.1, forward strand.
CTGAATTACCAAAAAAAAAAAAAAAAATAATTAGAAAAAAAAAATATGAATTAGCAAAAAAAAAAATAAATCTGAATTAGCAAAACAAAATCTGAATTAGCAAAAAAAAAAAAAAAATTAGAAAAAAAAATTCTGAATTAGCAAAAAAAAAAATCTGAATTAGCAAAAAAAAAAAAAAAAAATTAGCAAAAAAAAATTAGAACAAAAAAAATCTGAATTAGCAAAAAAAAAAAAATAGCAAAAAAAAAAAAAAAATAGAAAAAAAAATCTGAATTAGCAAAAAAAAAAATTAATTAGAAAAAAAATTAATTAGCAAAAAAAAATATGAATGAGCAAAAAAAAATCTGAATTAGCAAAAAAATATGAATTAGCAAAAAAATATGAATTAGAAAAAAAAAATCTGAATAATAAAAAAAAAAAAAAATTAAAATTAGCGAAAAAAAAAATTTCTGAATTAGCAAAAAAAAAAATGAATTAGAAAAAAAAATAAAAAATAAGAATTAGCAAAAAAAAAAAAAATGTGAATTAGCAAAAAAAAATATGAATTAGCAAAAAAAAATATGAATTAGCAAAAAAAAAAAAAAAATTTGAATTAGCAAAAAAAAAAAAACCAAATCTGAATTAGCAAAAAAAAAAAATTAGCAAAAAAAAAAAAATAGAAAAAAAAAATTAGAAAAAAAATCTGAATTAGCAAAAAAAAAAAATGAATTAGAAAAAAAAATTAATTAGCAAAAAAAAATATGAATGAGCAAAAAAAATCTGAATTAGTAAAAAAAAAAATATGAATTAGCAAAATAATATGAATTAGAAAAAAAAAATCTGAATTAGCAAAAAAAAAAAAATAAAGTTAGCGAAAAAAAAAAATTTCTGAATTAGCAAAAAAAAAATTAATTAGAAAAAAAAATAAAAAATAAGAATTAGCAAAAAAAAAAGAAAAAAATGTGAATTAGCAAAAAAAAAAATATAAATTAGAAAAAAGTAAAAAAAAAATATGAATTAGCAAAAAAAAAAATATGAATTAGCACAAAAAAAAATGAATTAGAAAAAAAAATATGAATTAGCAAAAAAAAAAAAATTAGAAAAAAAAACTGAATTGGCAAAAAAAAATAAAAAATATGAATTAGAAAAAAAAATATGAATTAGCAAAAAAAAAAAAATCTGAATTAGCAAAAAAAAAAAAAAATCTGAATTAGCAAAAAAAAAAGAAAAATGAATTAGAAAAAAAATATGAATTAGCAAAAAAAAAAAGATAAAAATTTGAATTAGCAAAAAAAAAAAAAAATCTGAATTAGCAAAAAAATAAAATCTGAATTACCAAAAAAAAAAAAATTTAGAAAAAAAATCTGAATTAGCAAAAAAAAAAAGAAAAATGAATTAGAAAAAAAATATGAATTAGCAAAAAAAAAAAAAGATAAAAATTTGAATTAGCAAAAAAAAAAAAAAATTTGAATTAGCAAAAAAAAAAAAAAAAAAATCTGAATTAGCAAAATAAAAAAAAAAAATATGAATTAGCAAAAAAAAAATTTGAATGAGCAAAAAAAAAATCTGAATTAGCAAAAAAAAATATGCATCAGAAAAAAAATATGAATTAGCAAAAAAAAAAAGAAAAAAATTTTAACTAGCAAAAAAAAAAAAAAATCTGAATTAGCAAACAAAAAAAAAAAAAAAAAATCTGAATTAGCAAAAAAAAAAAAAATGAATTAGAAAAAAAATAAAAATCTGAATTAGCAACAAAAAAAAATATATGAATTAGAAAAAAAAAATATGAATAAGCAAAAAAATATGAATTAGAAAAAAAAATCTGAATAAGCAAAAAAAAAAAAAAAAAAAAATTAGCAAAAAAAAAAACAAAAAAATCTGAATTAACAAAAAAAAAAAAAAATCTAAATTAGAAAAAAAATAAAAAATAAGAATTAGCAAAAAAAAAAAAAAAAAAAATGTGAAATAGCAAAAAAAATATGAATTAGAAAAAAATAAAAAAAAATATGAATTAGCAAAAAAAAAAAAATATGAATGAGCAAAAAAAAATCTGAATTACCAAAAAAAAAAAAAAAATAATTAGAAAAAAAAAATATGAATTAGCAAAAAAAAAAATAAATCTGAATTAGCAAAACAAAATCTGAATTAGCAAAAAAAAAAAAAAATTAGAAAAAAAAATTCTGAATTAGCAAAAAAAAAAATCTGAATTAGCAAAAAAAAAAAAAAAAATTAGCAAAAAAAAATTAGAACAAAAAAAATCTGAATTAGCAAAAAAAAAAAAATAGCAAAAAAAAAAAAAAAATAGAAAAAAAAATCTGAATTAGCAAAAAAAAAAATTAATTAGAAAAAAAATTAATTAGCAAAAAAAAATATGAATGAGCAAAAAAAAATCTGAATTAGCAAAAAAAAAAAAATATGAATTAGCAAAAAAATATGAATTAGAAAAAAAAAATCTGAATAATAAAAAAAAAAAAAAATTAAAATTAGCGAAAAAAAAAATTTCTGAATTAGCAAAAAAAAAAAATGAATTAGAAAAAAAAATAAAAAATAAGAATTAGCAAAAAAAAAAGAAAAAATGTGAATTAGCAAAAAAAAAATATAAATTAGAAAAAAATAAAAAAAAATATGAATTAGCAAAAAAAAAAATATGAATTAGCAAAAAAAAAAATGAATTAGAAAAAAAAAATATGAATTAGCAAAAAAAAAAAAATTAGAAAGAAAAACTGAATTGGCAAAAAAAAATAAAAAATATGAATTAGAAGAAAAAAAATATGAATTAGCAAAAAAAAAATCTGAATTAGCAAAAAAAAAAAATCTGAATTAGCAAAAAAAAAAAAAAAATTAATAAGCAAAAAAAAAATATGAATGAGCAAAAAAAAAATCTGAATTAGCAAAAAAAAAATATGAATTAGAAAAAAAAAATATGAATTAGCAAAAAAAAAAAAAGAAAAAAATTTGAACTAGCAAAAAAAAAAAAATCTGAATTAGCAAAAAAAAAAAAAAAAAAAAAACAAAAAAAAAAATCTGAATTAGCAAAAAAAAAAAAAAATTAATTAGAAAAAAAAATAAAAATCTGAATTAGCAAAAAAAAAAAATCTGAATTAGAAAAAAAATAAAAAATAAGAATTAGCAAAAAAAAAAAAAAAATGTGAATTAGCAAAAAAAAATATGAATTAGAAAAAAATAGAAAAAAAATATGAATTAGCAAAAAAAAAATATGAATGAGCAAAAAAAAAAAATCTGAATTAGCAAAAAAAAAAAAAAATTAATTAGAAAAAAAAATGAATTAGCAAAAAAAAAAAAAATCTGAATTAGCAAAACAAAATCTGAATTAGCAAAAAAAAAAAAAAAAAAAAATAGAAAAAAAAATTCTGAATTAGCAAAAAAAAAAAATCTTAATTACCAAAAAAAAAAAAAAAAATTAGCAAAAAAAAAATAGAACAAAAGAAAAATCTGAATTAGCAAAAAAAAAAAAAAAAAATCTGAATTAGCAAAAAAAAAAAATATGAATTAGCAAAAAAGAAATATCAATGAGCAAAAAAAAATCTGAATTAGCAAAAAAAATATGAATTAGAAAAAACAATCTGAATTAGCAAAAAAAAACAATCTGAATTAGCAAAAAAAAAAAATGAATTAGAAAAAAAATAAAAAATAAGAATTAGCAAAAAAAAAGAAAAAATGTGAATTAGCAAAAAAAAATATGAATTAAAAAAAATAAGAAAAAAATATGAATTAGCAAAAAAAAAAAAATATGAATGATCAAAAAAAAAAAAATTAGCAAAAAAAAAAATCTGAATTAGCAAAAAAAATATGAATTAGAAAAAAAAATCTGAATTAGCAAAAAAAAAAAAAAAAATCTGAATTAGCAAAAAAAAATATGCATTAGAAAAAAAATATGAATTAGCAAAAAAAAAAAAGAAAAAAAATTGAACTAGCCAAAAAAAAAAAACTGAAATAGCAAAAAAAAAAAAAAAAAAAATCTGAATTAGCAAAACAAAATCTGAATTAGCAAAAAAAAAAAAAAAAAAAATAGAAAAAAAAATTCTGAATTAGCAAAAAAAAAAAATCTTAATTACCAAAAAAAAAAAAAAAATTAGCAAAAAAAAATAGAACAAAAGAAAAATCTGAATTAGCAAAAAAAAAAAAAAAAAATCTGAATTAGCAAAAAAAAAAAATATGAATTAGCAAAAAAGAAATATCAATGAGCAAAAAAAAATCTGAATTAGCAAAAAAAATATGAATTAGAAAAAACAATCTGAATTAGCAAAAAAAAACAATCTGAATTAGCAAAAAAAAAAATGAATTAGAAAAAAAAATAAAAAATAAGAATCAGCAAAAAAAAGAAAAAAATGTGAATTAGCAAAAAAAAAATATAAATTAGAAAAAAATAAAAAAAAATATGAATTAGCAAAAAAAAAAAAATATGAATTAGCAAAAAAAAAAAATGAATTAGAAAAAAAAATCTGAATAAGCAAAAAAAAAAAAAAAAAATTAGCAAAAAAAAAAACAAAAAAAATCTGAATTAACAAAAAAAAAAATTGAATTAGAAAAAAAATAAAAAATAAGAATTAGCAAAAAAAGAAAAAAAAAGAAAAAAATGCGAAATAGCAAAAAAAAAAAAATATGAATTAGAAAAAATAAAAAAAAATATGAATTAGCAAAAAAAAAAATATGAATGAGCAAAAAAAAATCTGAATTAGCAAAAAAACTGAATTAGCAAAAAAAAAAAAATGAATTAGCATAAAAATAAAAAATAAGAATTAGCAAAAAAAATCTGAATTAGCAAAAAAAAAAAAAAAGAAAAAAAAAATCTGTATTAGCAAAAAAAAAATATGAATTAGAAAAAAAAAACAATTAGCAAAAATAAAAAAATATGAATTAGAAAAAAAAAAAAATTTGAATTAGAAAAAAAAAAAATATGAATTAGAAAAAAGAAAAAATATGAATTAGCAAAAAAAAAAATATGAATGAGCAAAAAAAAAATCTGAATTAGCAAAAAAAGAAAAAAAATATGAATTATAAAAAAAAAATATGAATTAGCAAAAAAATATGAATTAAAAAAAAAAATCTGAATTAGCAAAAAAAAAAAACAAAAAAATCTGAATTAGCAAAAAAAAAAAAAATGTGAATTAGCAAAAAAAAAATATGAATTAGAAAAAAATAAAAAATAAAGATGAATTAGCAAAAAAAAAATATGAATGAGCAAAAAAAAATCTGAATTAGCAAAAAAAAAAAAAAATTAATTAGAAAAAAAAAATATGAATTAGCAAAAAAAAAAACAGTATGAATTAGAAAAAAAAATCTGAATTAGGAAAAAAAAAAATCTGAATTAGCAAAAAAAAAAATGAATTAGAAAAAAAATAAAAAATAAGAATTAGCAAAAAAAAAAGAAAAAAATGTGAATTAGCAAAAAAAAAAAAAATACGAATTAAAAAAAATAAGAAAAAAAATATGAATTAGCAAAAAAAAAAAATATGAATGAGCAAAAAAAAAAAATTAGCAAAAAAAAAAATCTGAATTAGCAAAAAAAATATGAATTAGAAAAAAAAGATCTGAACTAGCCAAAAAAAAAAAAAATCAGAATTAGCAAAACAAAATCTGAATTAGCAAAAAAAAAAAAAATAAATTATAAAAAAAAATGAATTAGCAAAAAAAAAATATGAATGAGCAAAAAAAATCTGAATTAGCAAAAAAAAAAAAATATGAATTAGAAAAAAAAATATGAATTAGCAAAAAAATATGAATTAGAAAAAAAAAATCTGAATTAGCAAAAAAAAAATTAAAATTAGCGAAAAAAAAATTTCTGAATTAGCAAAAAAAAATGAATTAGAAAAAAAAATAAAAAATAAGAATTAGCAAAAAAAAAAGAAAAAAATGTAAATTAGCAAAAAAAAAAAATATGAATTAGCAAAAAAAAAAAAATTAATTAGAAAAAAAAATATGAATTAGCAAAAAAAATAAAAAATTAGAAAAAAAATCTGAATTAGCAAAAAAAAAAAAAAAATATGAATTAGAAAAAAAAATATGAATTAGCAAAAAAAAAAAAGATAAAAGTTTGAATTAGCAAAAAAAAAAAAATCTGAATTAGCAAAAAAAAAAAAAAATATATATGAATTAGCAAAAAAAAAAATATGAATGAGCAAAAAAAAAATCTGAATTAGCAAAAAAAAATAAGCATTAGAAAAAAAATATGAATTAGCAAAAAAAAACAAAAAAATCTGAATTAACAAAAAAAAAAAAAAAAAAAAATCTGAATTAGAAAAAAAATAAAAAATAAGAATTAGCAAAAAAAGAAAAAAATGTGAAATAGCAAAAAAAATATGAATTAGAAAAAAATAAAAAAAAATATGAATTAGCAAAAAAAAATCTGAATTAGCAAAAAAAAAAAAAAAAATTAATTAGAAAAAAAAAATATGAATTAGCAAAAAAAAAAAATTCTGAATTAGCAAAACAAAATCTGAATTAGCAAAAAAAAAAAAAAAAAAAAAAAAAAAAAAAAAAAAATCTGAATTAGCAAAAAAAAAAATCTGAATTAGCAAAAAAAAAAAAAAATTAGCAAAAAAAAATTAGAACAAAAAAAAAATCTGAATTAGCAAAAAAAAAAAAAAAATTAGCAAAAAAAAAAAATAGAAAAAAAATTAAAAAAAAAAAATCTGAATTAGCAAAAAAAAAATGAATTAGAAAAAAAATGAATTAGCAAAAAAAAATATGAATGAGCAAAAAAAAAATCTGAATTAGCAAAAAAAAATATGAATTAGAAAAAAAAATATGAATTAGCAAAAAAAAAATTTGAATTAGAAAAAAAAAATCTGAATTAGCAAAAAACAAAAAATTAAAATTAGCGAAAAAAAAAAAATTTCTGAATTAGCAAAAAAAAAAAAAATGATTTAGAAAAAAAAATAAAAAATAAGAATTAGCAAAAAAAAAAAGAAAAAAATGTGAATTAGAAAAAAAAAATATAAATTAGAAAAAAAATAAAAAATATGAATTAGCAAAAAAAAAATCTGAATTAGCAAAAAAAAATATGAATTAGAAAAAAAAATATGAATTAGCAAAAAAAAAATTTGAATTAGAAAAAAAAAAATCTGAATTAGCAAAAAACAAAAAATTAAAATTAGCGAAAAAAAAAAAATTTCTGAATTAGCAAAAAAAAAAAAAATGATTTAGAAAAAAAAATAAAAAATAAGAATTAGCAAAAAAAAAAAGAAAAAAATGTGAATTAGAAAAAAAAAATATAAATTAGAAAAAAAATAAAAAATATGAATTAGAAAAAAAAAATATGAATTAGCAAAAAAAAAAAAAGATAAAAATTTGAATTAGCAAAAAAAAAAAAAATCTGAATTAGCAAAAAAAAATAAAAAAAAAAATCTGAATTAGCAAAAAAAAAAAAAAAAAAAATGAATTAGCAAAAAAAAAATATGAATGAGCAAAAAAAAAAAAAAAATCTGAATTAGCAAAAAAAAAAAAAATTAATTAGAAAAAAATAAAAATCTGAATTAGCAAAAAAAAATAAATATATGAATTCGAAAAAAAAAATATGAATTAGCAAAAAAATATGAATTAGAAAAAAAAATCTGAATAAGCAAAAAAAAAAATAAAAATTAGCAAAAAAAAAACAAAAAAATCTGAATTAACAAAAAAAAAAAAAAATCTGAATTAGAAAAAAAATAAAAAATAAGAATTAGCAAAAAAATGTGAATTAGCAAAAAAAATCTGAATTAGCAAAACAAAATCTGAATTAGCAAAAAAAAAAAAAAAAAAAATTAGAAAAAAAAATTCTGAATTAGCAAAAAAAAAAAAATCTTAATTAGCAAAAAAAAAATATGAATTAGAAAAAAAAACAATTAGCAAAAAATAAAAAAATATGAATTAGAAAAAAAAAAAAATTTGAATTAGAAAAAAAAAAAATATGAATTAGAAAAAAAAAAATATGACTTAGCAAAAAAAAAAAAAACAATATGAATTAGAAAAAAAATAATCTGAATTAGCAAAAAAAAAAAAAAAGAATCTGAATTAGAAAAAAAATAAAAAATAAGAATTAGCTAAAAAAGAAAAAAAAGAAAAAAAAGAAAAAAATGTGAAATAGCAAAAAAAAATATGAATTAGAAAAAAATAAAAAAAAATATGAATTAGCAAAAAAAAAAATATGAATGAGCAAAAAAAAAATCTGAATTACCAAAAAAAAAAAAAACTGAATTAGCAAAAAAAAAAATGAATTGGCAAAAAAAAAATCTGAATTAGCAAAAAAAAAAAATTAATTAGAAAAAAAAAAATATGAATTAGCAAAAAAAAAAAAACAATATGAATTAGAAAGAAAAAAATCTGAATTAGCAAAAAAAAAAAAAAAAAAAAATCTGAATTAGCAAAAAAAAAAATGAATTAGAAAAAAATTAAAAAATAAGAATTAGCAAAAAAAATCTGAATTAGCAAAAAAAAAAAAAAAGAAAAAAAAAATCTGAATTAGCAAAAAAAAAATATGAATTAGAAAAAAAAAATTAGCAAAAAATAAAAAAATATGAATTAGAAAAAAAAAAAATTTGAATTAGAAAAAAAAAATATGAATTAGAAAAAAAAAAAATATGAATTAGCAAAAAAAAAAAATATGAATGAGCAAAAAAAAAAATCTGAATTAGCAAAAAAAGAAAAAAAATATGAATTATAAAAAAAAAATATGAATTAGCAAAAAAATATGAATTAAAAAAAAAAAATCTGAATTAGCAAAAAAAAAACAAAAAAATCTGAATTAGCAAAAAAAAAGAAAAAAAATGTGAATTAGCAAAAAAAAAAAAATTTGAATTAGAAAAAAATAAAAAATAAAGATGAATTAGCAAAAAAAAAATATGAATGAGCAAAAAGAAAATCTGAATTAGCAAAAAAAAAAAAATTAATTAGAAAAAAAAAATATGAATTAGCAAAAAAAAAAAAAAAACAATATGAATTAGAAAAAAAAATCTGAATTAGCAAAAAAAAAAAAAAAAAAAATCTGAATTAGCAAAAAAAAAAAAAATGAATTAGAAAAAAAATAAAAAATAAGAATTAGCAAAAAAAAAAAAAATGTGAATTAGCAAAAAAAAAAAAAATATGAATTAAAAAAAAATAAGAAAAAAATATGAATTAGCAAAAAAAAAAAATATGAATGAGCAAAAAAAAAAAATTAGCAAAAAAAAAATCTGAATTAGCAAAAAAAATATGAATTAGAAAAAAAAAATCTGAATTAGAAAAAAAAAAAAAATCTGAATTAGCAAAACAAAATCTGAATTAGCAAAAAATAGAAAAAAATTCTGAATTAGCAAAAAAAAAAAATGAATTATAAAAAAAAAATTAATTAGCAAAAAAAAAATATGAATTAGAAAAAAAAATCTGAATTAGCAAAAAAAAAAATTAAAATTAGCGAAAAAAAAATTTCTGAATTAGCAAAAAAAAAAAATGAATTAGAAAAAAAAAATAAAAAATAAGAATTAGCAAAAAAAAAGAAAAAAATGTGAATTAGCACAAAAAAAAAATATAAATTAGAAAAAAAAAAAAAAAATATGAATTAGCAAAAAAAAAAAAATATGAATTAGCAAAAAAAAAAAATGAATTGGAAAAAAAAAAATATGAATTAGCAAAAATTAGAAAAAAAAATCTGAATTAGCAAAAAAAAAAAAATATGAATTAGAAAAAAAAATATGAATTAGCAAAAAAAAAAAGATAAAAGTTTGAATTAGCAAAAAAAAAAAAATCTGAATTAGCAAAAAAAAATCTGAATTAGCAAAAAAAAAAAATATATGAATTAGCAAAAAAAAAATATGAATGAGCAAAAAAAAATCTGAATTAGCAAAAAAAAGAATATGCATTAGAAAAAAAATATGAATTATCAAAAAAAAAGAAAAAAATTTGAACTAGCAAAAAAAATCTGAATTAGCAAAAAAAAAAAAAAAAATCTGAATTAGCAAAAAAAAAAATGAATTAGAAAAAAAATAAAAATCTGAATTAGCAACAAAAAAAAATATATGAATTAGAAGAAAAAAATATGAATTAGCAAAAAAATATGAATTAGAAAAAAAATCTGAATAAGCAAAAAAAAAAAAAAAAATTAGCAAAAAAAAAACAAAAAAATCTGAATTAACAAAAAAAAAAAAAAAAATCTGAATTAGAAAAAAAAATAAAAAATAAGAATTAGCAAAAAAAGAAAAAAATGTGAAATAGCAAAAAAAAATATGAATTAGAAAAAAATAAAAAAAAATATGAATTAGCAAAAAAAAAAAAATATGAATGAGCAAAAAAAAATCTTAATTAGCAAAAAAAAAAAAAAAATTAATTAGAAAAAAAAAATATGAATTAGCAAAAAAAAAAAAAAAAATCTGAATTAGCAAAACAAAATCTGAATTAGCAAAAAAAAAAAAAAAAAATTAGAAAAAAAAAATCTGAATTAGCAAAAAAAAAAAAAAAATCTGAATTAGTAAAAAAAAAAAAATTAGAAAAAAAAATTAGAACAAAAAAAATCTGAATTAGCAAAAAAAAAAAAAAATTAGAAAAAAAAAAAAAAAATAGAAAAAAAATTAGACAAAAAAATCTGAATTAGCAAAAAAAAAATGAATTAGAAAAAAAAATGAACTAGCAAAAAAAAAATATGAATGAGCAAAAAAAAAATCTGAATTAGCAAAAAAAAAATATGAATTAGAAAAAAAAATATGAATTAGCAAAAAAATATGAATTAGAAAAAAAAAATCTGAATTAGCAAAAAAAAAAAAAAATCTGAATTAGAAAAAAAATAAAAAATAAGAATTAGCAAAAAAAGAAAAAAAAAAAAATAATGTGAAATAGCAAAAAAAAATATGAATTAGAAAAAAATAAAAAAAAATATGAATTAGCAAAAAAAAAAAATATGAATGAGCAAAAAAAAAAACTGAATTAGCAAAAAAAAAAAAAAAACTGAATTAGCAAAAAAAAAATGAATTAGCAAAAAAATCAAAAATAAGAATTAGCAAAAAAAAAAAAAAAGAAAAAAAAAATCTGAATTAGCAAAAAAAAAAATATGAATTAGAAAAAAAAAACAATTAGCATAAAATAAAAAAATATGAATTAGAAAAAAAAAAAAATTTGAATTAGAAAAAAAAATATGAATTAGAAAAAAAAAAATATGAATTAGCAAAAAAAGAAAAAAAATTTGAATTATAAAAAAAAAATATGAATTAACAAAAAAATATGAATTAAAAAAAAAAAATTCGAATTAGCAAAAAAAAAAACAAAAAAATCTGAATTAGCAAAAAAAAAGAAAAAAAATCTGAATTAGCAAAAAAAAAATATGAATTAGAAAAAAAAACAATTAGCAAAAAATAAAAAAATATGAATTAGAAAAAAAAAAAATTTGAATTAGAAAAAAAAAAATATGAATTAGAAAAAAGAAAAAATATGAATTAGCAAAAAAAAAAATATGAATGAGCAAAAAAAAAATCTGAATTAGCAAAAAAAGAAAAAAAATATGAATTATAAAAAAAAAATATGAATTAGCAAAAAAATATGAATTAAAAAAAAAAAATCTGAATTAGCAAAAAAAAAAACAAAAAAATCTGAATTAGCAAAAAAAAAAAAAATGTGAATTAGCAAAAAAAAAATATGAATTAGAAAAAAATAAAAAATAAAGATGAATTAGCAAAAAAAAAATATGAATGAGCAAAAAAAAATCTGAATTAGCAAAAAAAAAAAAAAAATTAATTAGAAAAAAAAAATATGAATTAGCAAAAAAAAAAACAGTATGAATTAGAAAAAAAAATCTGAATTAGGAAAAAAAAAAAATCTGAATTAGCAAAAAAAAAAAAAATGAATTAGAAAAAAAATAAAAAATAAGAATTAGCAAAAAAAAAAGAAAAAAATGTGAATTAGCAAAAAAAAAAAAAATACGAATTAAAAAAAAATAAGAAAAAAAATATGAATTAGCAAAAAAAAAAAAATATGAATGAGCAAAAAAAAAAATTAGCAAAAAAAAAATCTGAATTAGCAAAAAAAATATGAATTAGAAAAAAAAAAATCTGAATTAGCCAAAAAAAAAAAAATCTGAATTAGCAAAACAAAATCTGAATTAGCAAAAAAAAAAAAATAAATTATAAAAAAAAATGAATTAGCAAAAAAAAAATATGAATGAGCAAAAAAAATCTGAATTAGCAAAAAAAAAAAATATGAATTAGAGAAAAAAATATGAATTAGCAAAAAAATATGAATTAGAAAAAAAAAATCTGAATTAGCAAAAAAAAAATTAAAATTAGCGAAAAAAAAATTTCTGAATTAGCAAAAAAAAAATGAATTAGAAAAAAAAAATAAAAAATAAGAATTAGCAAAAAAAAAAGAAAAAAATGTAAATTAGCAAAAAAAAAAAAAATATGAATTAGCAAAAAAAAAAAAAAATTAATTAGAAAAAAAAAATATGAATTAGCAAAAAAATAAAAAATTAGAAAAAAAATCTGAATTAGCAAAAAAAAAAAAAAAATATGAATTAGAAAAAAAAATATGAATTAGCAAAAAAAAAAACATAAAAGTTTGAATTAGCAAAAAAAAAAAAATCTGAATTAGCAAAAAAAAAAAAAAAATATATATGAATTAGCAAAAAAAAAAATATGAATGAGCAAAAAAAAAATCTGAATTAGCAAAAAAAAATATGCATTAGAAAAAAAATATGAATTAGCAAAAAAAAAAAGAAAAAAAAAATCTGAATTAGCAAAAAAAAAAAATTAATTAGAAAAAAAATAAAAATCTGAATTAGCAACAAAAAAAAAATATATGAATTAGAAGAAAAAAATATGAATTAGCAAAAAAATATGAATTAGAAAAAAAATCTGAATAAGCAAAAAAAAAACAAAAAAATCTGAATTAACAAAAAAAAAAAAAAAAAAAATCTGAATTAGAAAAAAAATAAAAAATAAGAATTAGCAAAAAAAGAAAAAAATGTGAAATAGCAAAAAAAATATGAATTAGAAAAAAATAAAAAAAAATATGAATTAGCAAAAAAAAATCTGAATTAGCAAAAAAAAAAAAAAAATTAATTAGAAAAAAAAAATATGAATTAGCAAAAAAAAAAAAAAATTCTGAATTAGCAAAACAAAATCTGAATTAGCAAAAAAAAAAAAAAAAAAAAAAAAGAAAAAAAAAATCTGAATTAGCAAAAAAAAAAATCTGAATTAGCAAAAAAAAAAAAAATTAGCAAAAAAAAATTAGAACAAAAAAAAAATCTGAATTAGCAAAAAAAAAAAAATTAGCAAAAAAAAAAATAGAAAAAAAATTAAAAAAAAAAAATCTGAATTAGCAAAAAAAAAATGAATTAGAAAAAAAATGAATTAGCAAAAAAAAATATGAATGAGCAAAAAAAAAATCTGAATTAGCAAAAAAAAATATGAATTAGAAAAAAAAATATGAATTAGCAAAAAAAAAAATTTGAATTAGAAAAAAAAAATCTGAATTAGCAAAAAACAAAAAATTAAAATTAGCGAAAAAAAAAAATTTTCTGAATTAGCAAAAAAATAAAAAATGATTTAGAAAAAAAATAAAAAATAAGAATTAGCAAAAAAAAAAAGAAAAAAATGTGAATTAGAAAAAAAAAATATAAATTAGAAAAAAAATAAAAAATATGAATTAGCAAAAAAAAAAATATGAATTAGCAAAAAAAAAAATGAATTAGAAAAAAAAATATGAATTAGCAAAAAAAAAAAAATAAAAAAAATCTGAATTGGCAAAAAAAAAATAAAAAATATGAATTAGAAAAAAAAAATATGAATTAGCAAAAAAAAAAAAAGATAAAAATTTGAATTAGCAAAAAAAAAAAAAAATCTGAATTAGCAAAAAAAAAAAAAAAAAAAAATCTGAATTAGCAAAAAAAAAATGAATTAGCAAAAAAAAAATATGAATGAGCAAAAAAAAAAAAAAAAAATCTGAATTAGCAAAAAAAAAAAAAATTAATTAGAAAAAAATAAAAATCTGAATTAGCAAAAAAAAATAAATATATGAATTCGAAAAAAAAAATATGAATTAGCAAAAAAATATGAATTAGAAAAAAAAATCTGAATAAGCAAAAAAAAAAATAAAAATTAGCAAAAAAAAAAACAAAAAAATCTGAATTAACAAAAAAAAAAAAAAATCTGAATTAGAAAAAAAATAAAAAATAAGAATTAGCAAAAAAATGTAAATTAGCAAAAAAAAATATGAATTAGAAAAAAATAAAAAAAAATATGAATTAGCAAAAAAAAAAATATGAATGAGCAAAAAAAAAATCTGAATTAGCAAAAAAAAAAAAAAAAAATTACTTAGAAAAAAAAATATGAATTAGCAAAAAAAATCTGAATTAGCAAAACAAATTCTGAATTAGCAAAAAAAAAAAAAAAAAAATTAGAAAAAAAAATTCTGAATTAGCAAAAAAAAAAAAATCTTAATTAGCAAAAAAAAAATATGAATTAGGAAAAAAAAACAATTAGCAAAAAATAAAAAAATATGAATTAGAAAAAAAAAAAAAATTTGAATTAGAAAAAAAAAAAATATGAATTAGAAAAAAAAAAAATATGAATTAGCAAAAAAAAAAAAAACAATATGAATTAGAAAAAAAAATAATCTGAATTAGCAAAAAAAAAAAAAAAAAAATCTGAATTAGAAAAAAAATAAAAAATAAGAATTAGCTAAAAAAGAAAAAAAAGAAAAAAAAGAAAAAAATGTGAAATAGCAAAAAAAAATATGAATTAGAAAAAAATAAAAAAAAATATGAATTAGCAAAAAAAAAAATATGAATGAGCAAAAAAAAAATCTGAATTACCAAAAAAAAAAACAAAAACTGAATTAGCAAAAAAAAAATGAATTGGCAAAAAAAAAATCTGAATTAGCAAAAAAAAAAAATTAATTAGAAAAAAAAAATATGAATTAGCAAAAAAAAAAAAACAATATGAATTAGAAAGAAAAAAAATCTGAATTAGCAAAAAAAAAAAAAAAAAAAAATCTGAATTAGCAAAAAAAAAAAATGAATTAGAAAAAAAATAAAAAATAAGAATTAGCAAAAAAAATCTGAATTAGCAAAAAAAAAAAAAAAGAAAAAAAAAATCTGAATTAGCAAAAAAAAAAATATGAATTAGCAAAAAAAATTAGCAAAAAATAAAAAAATATGAATTAGAAAAAAAAAAAAATTTGAATTAGAAAAAAAAAATATGAATTAGAAAAAAAAAATATGAATTAGCAAAAAAAAAAATATGAATGAGCAAAAAAAAAATCTGAATTAGCAAAAAAAGAAAAAAAATATGAATTATAAAAAAAAAATATGAATTAGCAAAAAAATATGAATTAAAAAAAAAAATCTGAATTAGCAAAAAAAAAACAAAAAAATCTGAATTAGCAAAAAAAAAGAAAAAAAATGTGAATTAGCAAAAAAAAAAAAAATATGAATTAGAAAAAAAATAAAAAATAAAGATGAATTAGCAAAAAAAAAATATGAATGAGCAAAAAGAAAATCTGAATTAGCAAAAAAAAAAAATTAATTAGAAAAAAAAAATATGAATTAGCAAAAAAAAAAAAAAAACAATATGAATTAGAAAAAAAAAATCTGAATTAGCAAAAAAAAAAAAAAAAAAATCTGAATTAGCAAAAAAAAAAAAAATGAATTAGAAAAAAAATAAAAAATAAGAATTAGCAAAAAAAAAACAAAATGTGAATTAGCAAAAAAAAAAAAATATGAATTAAAAAAAAATAAGAAAAAAATATGAATTAGCAAAAAAAAAAAATATGAATGAGCAAAAAAAAAAATTAGCAAAAAAAAAATCTGAATTAGCAAAAAAAATATGAATTAGAAAAAAAAAATCTGAATTAGAAAAAAAAAAAAAAATCTGAATTAGCAAAACAAAATCTGAATTAGCAAAAAATAGAAAAAAATTCTGAATTAGCAAAAAAAAAAATGAATTATAAAAAAAAAATTAATTAGCAAAAAAAAAATATGAATTAGAAAAAAAAATCTGAATTAGCAAAAAAAAAAATTAAAATTAGCGAAAAAAAAATTTCTGAATTAGCAAAAAAAAAAAAAATGAATTAGAAAAAAAAAATAAAAAATAAGAATTAGCAAAAAAAAAGAAAAAAATATGAATTAGCACAAAAAAAAAATATAAATTAGAAAAAAATAAAAAAAAAATATGAATTAGCAAAAAAAAAAAATATGAATTAGCAAAAAAAAAAAAATGAATTGGAAAAAAAAATATGATTTAGCAAAAATTAGAAAAAAAAATCTGAATTAGCAAAAAAAAAAAAATATGAATTAGAAAAAAAAATATGAATTAGCAAAAAAAAAAAGATAAAAGTTTGAATTAGCAAAAAAAAAAAAATCTGAATTAGCAAAAAAAAATCTGAATTAGCAAAAAAAAAAAATATATGAATTAGCAAAAAAAAAATATGAATGAGCAAAAAAAAATCTGAATTAGCAAAAAAAAAATATGCATTAGAAAAAAAATATGAATTATCAAAAAAAAAGAAAAAAATTTGAACTAGCAAAAAAAATCTGAATTAGCAAAAAAAAAAAAAAAAATCTGAATTAGCAAAAAAAAAATGAATTAGAAAAAAAATAAAAATCTGAATTAGCAACAAAAAAAAATATATGAATTAGAAGAAAAAAATATGAATTAGCAAAAAAATATGAATTAGAAAAAAAATCTGAATAAGCAAAAAAAAAAAAAAATTAGCAAAAAAAAAACAAAAAAATCTGAATTAACAAAAAAAAAAAAAAAAAAATCTGAATTAGAAAAAAAAATAAAAAATAAGAATTAGCAAAAAAAGAAAAAAATGTGAAATAGCAAAAAAAAATATGAATTAGAAAAAAATAAAAAAAAATATGAATTAGCAAAAAAAAAAAATATGAATGAGCAAAAAAAAAATATGAATTAGAAAAAAAATAAAAAATAAAGATGAATTAGCAAAAAAAAAATATGAATGAGCAAAAAGAAAATCTGAATTAGCAAAAAAAAAAAATTAATTAGAAAAAAAAAATATGAATTAGCAAAAAAAAAAAAAAAACAATATGAATTAGAAAAAAAAAATCTGAATTAGCAAAAAAAAAAAAAAAAATCTGAATTAGCAAAAAAAAAAAAAAAATGAATTAGAAAAAAAATAAAAAATAAGAATTAGCAAAAAAAAAAAAAATTTGAATTAGCAAAAAAAAAAAAAAATATGAATTAAAAAAAAATAAGAAAAAAATATGAATTAGCAAAAAAAAAAAATATGAATGAGCAAAAAAAAAAATTAGCAAAAAAAAAATCTGAATTAGCAAAAAAAATATGAATTAGAAAAAAAAAATCTGAATTAGAAAAAAAAAAAAAAATCTGAATTAGCAAAACAAAATCTGAATTAGCAAAAAATAGAAAAAAATTCTGAATTAGCAAAAAAAAAATGAATTAGAAAAAAAAATAAAAAATAAGAATTAGCAAAAAAAAAGAAAAAAATATGAATTAGCACAAAAAAAAATATAAATTAGAAAAAAATAAAAAAAAAATATGAATTAGCAAAAAAAAAAAATATGAATTAGCAAAAAAAAAAAATGAATTGGAAAAAAAAAATATGATTTAGCAAAAATTAGAAAAAAAAATCTGAATTAGCAAAAAAAAAAAAATATGAATTAGAAAAAAAAATATGAATTAGCAAAAAAAAAAAAGATAAAAGTTTGAATTAGCAAAAAAAAAAAAATCTGAATTAGCAAAAAAAAATCTGAATTAGCAAAAAAAAAAAAATATGAATTAGCAAAAAAAAAAATATGAATGAGCAAAAAAAAATCTGAATTAGCAAAAAAAAAATATGCATTAGAAAAAAAATATGAATTATCAAAAAAAAAGAAAAAAATTTGAACTAGCAAAAAAAATCTGAATTAGCAAAAAAAAAAAAAAAAATCTGAATTAGCAAAAAAAAAAATGAATTAGAAAAAAAATAAAAATCTGAATTAGCAACAAAAAAAAATATATGAATTAGAAGAAAAAAATATGAATTAGCAAAAAAATATGAATTAGAAAAAAAATCTGAATAAGCAAAAAAAAAAAAAAAATTAGCAAAAAAAAAACAAAAAAATCTGAATTAACAAAAAAAAAAAAAAAAAAAAATCTGAATTAGAAAAAAAAATAAAAAATAAGAATTAGCAAAAAAAGAAAAAAATGTGAAATAGCAAAAAAAAATATGAATTAGAAAAAAATAAAAAAAAATATGAATTAGAAAAAAAAAAAAAATATGAATGAGCAAAAAAAATCTTAATTAGCAAAAAAAAAAAAAAAAATTAATTAGAAAAAAAAATATGAATTAGCAAAAAAAAAAAAAAATCTGAATTAGCAAAACAAAATCTGAATTAGCAAAAAAAAAAAAAAAAATTAGAAAAAAAAAATCTGAATTAGCAAAAAAAAAAAAAAAACTGAATTAGTAAAAAAAAAAAAATTAGAAAAAAAAATTAGAACAAAAAAAATCTGAATTAGCAAAAAAAAAAAAAAAATTAGAAAAAAAAAAAAAAATAGAAAAAAAATTAGACAAAAAAATCTGAATTAGCAAAAAAAAAATGAATTAGAAAAAAAAATGAACTAGCAAAAAAAAAATATGAATGAGCAAAAAAAAAATCTGAATTAGCAAAAAAAAAATATGAATTAGAAAAAAAAATATGAATTAGCAAAAAAATATGAATTAGAAAAAAAAAATCTGAATTAGCAAAAAAAAAAAAAAAAATCTGAATTAGAAAAAAAATAAAAAATAAGAATTAGCAAAAAAAGAAAAAAAAAGAAAAAAATGTGAAATTGCAAAAAAAAATATGAATTAGAAAAAAATAAAAAAAATATGAATTAGCAAAAAAAAAAAATATGAATGAGCAAAAAAAAAACTGAATTAGCAAAAAAAAAAAAAAAACTGAATTAGCAAAAAAAAAATGAATTAGCAAAAAAATCAAAAATAAGAATTAGCAAAAAAAAAAAAAAGAAAAAAAAAATCTGAATTAGCAAAAAAAAAAATATGAATTAGAAAAAAAAAACAATTAGCATAAAATAAAAAAATATGAATTAGAAAAAAAAAAAAATTTGAATTAGAAAAAAAAATATGAATCAGAAAAAAAAAATATGAATTAGCAAAAAAAGAAAAAAAATTTGAATTATAAAAAAAAAATATGAATTAACAAAAAAATATGAATTAAAAAAAAAAAATTTGAATTAGCAAAAAAAAAAACAAAAAAATCTGAATTAGCAAAAAAAAAGAAAAAAAATGTGAATTAGCAAAAAAAAATATGAATTAGAAAAAAATAAAAAATAAAGATGAATTAGCAAAAAAAAAATATGAATGAGCCAAAAAAAATCTGAATTAGCAAAAAAAAAAAAAATTAATTAGAAAAAAAAAATATGAATTAGCAAAAAAAAAAAAACAATATGAATTAGAAAAAAAAAATCTGAATTAGCAAAAAAAAAAAAAAAAAAAAAAATCTGAATTAGCAAAAAAAAAAATGAATTAGCAAAATATAAAAAAATATGAATTAGAAAAAAAAAAAAATTTGAATTAGAAAAAAAAATATGAATCAGAAAAAAAAAATATGAATTAGCAAAAAAAGAAAAAAAATTTGAATTATAAAAAAAAAATATGAATTAACAAAAAAATATGAATTAAAAAATAAAAAATAAGAATTAGCAAAAAAAAAAGAAAAAAATGTGAATTAGCAAAAAAAAAAATATAAATTAGAAAAAAGTAAAAAAAAAAAATGAATTAGCAAAAAAAAAAATATGAATTAGCACAAAAAAAAATGAATTAGAAAAAAAAATATGAATTAGCAAAAAAAAAAAAAAATTAGAAAAAAAAACTGAATTGGCAAAAAAAAATAAAAAATATGAATTAGAAAAAAAAAATATGAATTAGCAAAAAAAAAAAAATCTGAATTAGCAAAAAAAAAAAAATCTGAATTAGCAAAAAAAAAAGAAAAATGAATTAGAAAAAAAATATGAATTAGCAAAAAAAAAAAAAAGATAAAAATTTGAATTAGCAAAAAAAAAAAAAAACTCTGAATTAGCAAAAAAATAAAATCTGAATTACCAAAAAAAAAAAAATTTAGAAAAAAAATCTGAATTAGCAAAAAAAAAAGAAAAATGAATTAGAAAAAAAATATGAATTAGCAAAAAAAAAAAAAAGATAAAAATTTGAATTAGCAAAAAAAAAAAAAAATTTGAATTAGCAAAAAAAAAAAAAAAAAAAAAATCTGAATTAGCAAAATAAAAAAAAAAAATATGAATTAGCAAAAAAAAAATATGAATGAGCAAAAAAAAAATCTGAATTAGCAAAAAAAAATATGCATTAGAAAAAAAATATGAATTAGCAAAAAAAAAAAGAAAAAAATTTTAACTAGCAAAAAAAAAAAAAAATCTGAATTAGCAAACAAAAAAAAAAAAAAAAAAATCTGAATTAGCAAAAAAAAAAAAATGAATTAGAAAAAAAATAAAAATCTGAATTAGCAACAAAAAAAAATATATGAATTAGAAAAAAAAAATATGAATAAGCAAAAAAATATGAATTAGAAAAAAAAATCTGAATAAGCAAAAAAAAAAAAAAAAAAAAATTAGCAAAAAAAAAAACAAAAAAATCTGAATTAACAAAAAAAAAAAAAAAATCTAAATTAGAAAAAAAATAAAAAATAAGAATTAGCAAAAAAAAAAAAAAAAAATGTGAAATAGCAAAAAAAATATGAATTAGAAAAAAATAAAAAAAAATATGAATTAGCAAAAAAAAAAAAATATGAATGAGCAAAAAAAAATCTGAATTACCAAAAAAAAAAAAAAAAATAATTAGAAAAAAAAAATATGAATTAGCAAAAAAAAAAATAAATCTGAATTAGCAAAACAAAATCTGAATTAGCAAAAAAAAAAAAAAAATTAGAAAAAAAAATTCTGAATTAGCAAAAAAAAAAATCTGAATTAGCAAAAAAAAAAAAAAAAAATTAGCAAAAAAAAATTAGAACAAAAAAAATCTGAATTAGCAAAAAAAAAAAAATAGCAAAAAAAAAAAAAAAATAGAAAAAAAAATCTGAATTAGCAAAAAAAAAAATTAATTAGAAAAAAAATTAATTAGCAAAAAAAAATATGAATGAGCAAAAAAAAATCTGAATTAGCAAAAAAATATGAATTAGCAAAAAAATATGAATTAGAAAAAAAAAATCTGAATAATAAAAAAAAAAAAAAATTAAAATTAGCGAAAAAAAAAATTTCTGAATTAGCAAAAAAAAAAATGAATTAGAAAAAAAAATAAAAAATAAGAATTAGCAAAAAAAAAAAAAATGTGAATTAGCAAAAAAAAATATGAATTAGCAAAAAAAAATATGAATTAGCAAAAAAAAAAAAAAAATTTGAATTAGCAAAAAAAAAAAAACCAAATCTGAATTAGCAAAAAAAAAAAATTAGCAAAAAAAAAAAAATAGAAAAAAAAAATTAGAAAAAAAATCTGAATTAGCAAAAAAAAAATATGAATTAGAAAAAAAAATTAATTAGCAAAAAAAAATATGAATGAGCAAAAAAAATCTGAATTAGTAAAAAAAAAAATATGAATTAGCAAAAAAATATGAATTAGAAAAAAAAAATCTGAATTAGCAAAAAAAAAAAAATAAAGTTAGCGAAAAAAAAAAATTTCTGAATTAGCAAAAAAAAAATTAATTAGAAAAAAAAATAAAAAATAAGAATTAGCAAAAAAAAAAGAAAAAAATGTGAATTAGCAAAAAAAAAAATATAAATTAGAAAAAAGTAAAAAAAAAAAATGAATTAGCAAAAAAAAAAATATGAATTAGCACAAAAAAAAATGAATTAGAAAAAAAAATATGAATTAGCAAAAAAAAAAAAAAATTAGAAAAAAAAAACTGAATTGGCAAAAAAAAATAAAAAATATGAATTAGAAAAAAAAAATATGAATTAGCAAAAAAAAAAAAATCTGAATTAGCAAAAAAAAAAAAATCTGAATTAGCAAAAAAATAAAATCTGAATTACCAAAAAAAAAAAAAAATTAGAAAAAAAAATCTGAATTACCAAAAAAAAAATCTGAATTAGCAAAAAAAAAATCTGAATTAGCAAAAAAAAAAAATCTGAATTAGCAAAAAAAAATCTGAATTAGCAAAAAAAAATCTGAATTTGCAAAAAAAAAAAAAAAAAAATAGAATAAAGAAAAATCTGAATTAGCAAAAAAAATAAAATCTGAATTAGCAAAAAAAAAAAATATGAATTACCAAAAAAAAAAAAAAAATCTGAATTAGCAAAAAAAATGAATTAGAAAAAAGAATAAAAAATAAGAATTAGCAAAAAAAAAATGAATTAGCAAAAAAAAAAAAATATGAATGAGCAAAAAAAAAATCTGAATTAGCAAAAAAAAAATATGAATTAGAAAAAAAAATATGAATAAGCAAAAAAATATGAATGAGCAAAAAAAAAATCTGAATTAGCAAAAAAAAAAAATGAATTAGAAAAAAAAAAATATGAATTAGCAAAAAAAAAAAAAAATATGAATTAAAAAAAAAAAAAATGTGAATTAGCAAAAAAAAATATGAATTAGCAAAAAAAAATATGAATTAGCAAAAAAAAAAAAAAATTTGAATTAGCAAAAAAAAAAAAACCAAATCTGAATTAGCAAAAAAAAAAAATTAGCAAAAAAAAAAAAATAGAAAAAAAAAATTAGAAAAAAAATCTGAATTAGCAAAAAAAAAATATGAATTAGAAAAAAAAATTAATTAGCAAAAAAAAATATGAATGAGCAAAAAAAATCTGAATTAGTAAAAAAAAAAATATGAATTAGCAAAAAAATATGAATTAGAAAAAAAAAATCTGAATTAGCAAAAAAAAAAAAATAAAGTTAGCGAAAAAAAAAAATTTCTGAATTAGCAAAAAAAAAATTAATTAGAAAAAAAAATAAAAAATAAGAATTAGCAAAAAAAAAAGAAAAAAATGTGAATTAGCAAAAAAAAAAATATAAATTAGAAAAAAGTAAAAAAAAAAAATGAATTAGCAAAAAAAAAAATATGAATTAGCACAAAAAAAAATGAATTAGAAAAAAAAATATGAATTAGCAAAAAAAAAAAAAAATTAGAAAAAAAAACTGAATTGGCAAAAAAAAATAAAAAATATGAATTAGAAAAAAAAAATATGAATTAGCAAAAAAAAAAAAATCTGAATTAGCAAAAAAAAAAAAATCTGAATTAGCAAAAAAAAAAGAAAAATGAATTAGAAAAAAAATATGAATTAGCAAAAAAAAAAAAAAGATAAAAATTTGAATTAGCAAAAAAAAAAAAAACTCTGAATTAGCAAAAAAATAAAATCTGAATTACCAAAAAAAAAAAAATTTAGAAAAAAAATCTGAATTAGCAAAAAAAAAAGAAAAATGAATTAGAAAAAAAATATGAATTAGCAAAAAAAAAAAAAAGATAAAAATTTGAATTAGCAAAAAAAAAAAAAAAATTTGAATTAGCAAAAAAAAAAAAAAAAAAAAAATCTGAATTAGCAAAATAAAAAAAAAAAATATGAATTAGCAAAAAAAAAATATGAATGAGCAAAAAAAAAATCTGAATTAGCAAAAAAAAATATGCATTAGAAAAAAAATATGAATTAGCAAAAAAAAAAAGAAAAAAATTTTAACTAGCAAAAAAAAAAAAAAATCTGAATTAGCAAACAAAAAAAAAAAAAAAAAAATCTGAATTAGCAAAAAAAAAAAAATGAATTAGAAAAAAAATAAAAATCTGAATTAGCAACAAAAAAAAATATATGAATTAGAAAAAAAAAATATGAATAAGCAAAAAAATATGAATTAGAAAAAAAAATCTGAATAAGCAAAAAAAAAAAAAAAAAAAAATTAGCAAAAAAAAAAACAAAAAAATCTGAATTAACAAAAAAAAAAAAAAAATCTAAATTAGAAAAAAAATAAAAAATAAGAATTAGCAAAAAAAAAAAAAAAAAATGTGAAATAGCAAAAAAAATATGAATTAGAAAAAAATAAAAAAAAATATGAATTAGCAAAAAAAAAAAAATATGAATGAGCAAAAAAAAATCTGAATTACCAAAAAAAAAAAAAAAAATAATTAGAAAAAAAAAATATGAATTAGCAAAAAAAAAAATAAATCTGAATTAGCAAAACAAAATCTGAATTAGCAAAAAAAAAAAAAAAATTAGAAAAAAAAATTCTGAATTAGCAAAAAAAAAAATCTGAATTAGCAAAAAAAAAAAAAAAAAATTAGCAAAAAAAAATTAGAACAAAAAAAATCTGAATTAGCAAAAAAAAAAAAATAGCAAAAAAAAAAAAAAAATAGAAAAAAAAATCTGAATTAGCAAAAAAAAAAATTAATTAGAAAAAAAATTAATTAGCAAAAAAAAATATGAATGAGCAAAAAAAAATCTGAATTAGCAAAAAAATATGAATTAGCAAAAAAATATGAATTAGAAAAAAAAAATCTGAATAATAAAAAAAAAAAAAAATTAAAATTAGCGAAAAAAAAAATTTCTGAATTAGCAAAAAAAAAAATGAATTAGAAAAAAAAATAAAAAATAAGAATTAGCAAAAAAAAAAAAAATGTGAATTAGCAAAAAAAAATATGAATTAGCAAAAAAAAATATGAATTAGCAAAAAAAAAAAAAAAATTTGAATTAGCAAAAAAAAAAAAACCAAATCTGAATTAGCAAAAAAAAAAAATTAGCAAAAAAAAAAAAATAGAAAAAAAAAATTAGAAAAAAAATCTGAATTAGCAAAAAAAAAAAATGAATTAGAAAAAAAAATTAATTAGCAAAAAAAAATATGAATGAGCAAAAAAAATCTGAATTAGTAAAAAAAAAAATATGAATTAGCAAAATAATATGAATTAGAAAAAAAAAATCTGAATTAGCAAAAAAAAAAAAATAAAGTTAGCGAAAAAAAAAAATTTCTGAATTAGCAAAAAAAAAATTAATTAGAAAAAAAAATAAAAAATAAGAATTAGCAAAAAAAAAAGAAAAAAATGTGAATTAGCAAAAAAAAAAATATAAATTAGAAAAAAGTAAAAAAAAAATATGAATTAGCAAAAAAAAAAATATGAATTAGCACAAAAAAAAATGAATTAGAAAAAAAAATATGAATTAGCAAAAAAAAAAAAATTAGAAAAAAAAACTGAATTGGCAAAAAAAAATAAAAAATATGAATTAGAAAAAAAAATATGAATTAGCAAAAAAAAAAAAATCTGAATTAGCAAAAAAAAAAAAAAATCTGAATTAGCAAAAAAAAAAGAAAAATGAATTAGAAAAAAAATATGAATTAGCAAAAAAAAAAAAGATAAAAATTTGAATTAGCAAAAAAAAAAAAAAATCTGAATTAGCAAAAAAATAAAATCTGAATTACCAAAAAAAAAAAAATTTAGAAAAAAAATCTGAATTAGCAAAAAAAAAAGAAAAATGAATTAGAAAAAAAATATGAATTAGCAAAAAAAAAAAAAGATAAAAATTTGAATTAGCAAAAAAAAAAAAAAATTTGAATTAGCAAAAAAAAAAAAAAAAAAATCTGAATTAGCAAAATAAAAAAAAAAAATATGAATTAGCAAAAAAAAAATTTGAATGAGCAAAAAAAAAATCTGAATTAGCAAAAAAAAATATGCATCAGAAAAAAAATATGAATTAGCAAAAAAAAAAAGAAAAAAATTTTAACTAGCAAAAAAAAAAAAAAATCTGAATTAGCAAACAAAAAAAAAAAAAAAAAATCTGAATTAGCAAAAAAAAAAAAAATGAATTAGAAAAAAAATAAAAATCTGAATTAGCAACAAAAAAAAATATATGAATTAGAAAAAAAAAATATGAATAAGCAAAAAAATATGAATTAGAAAAAAAAATCTGAATAAGCAAAAAAAAAAAAAAAAAAAAATTAGCAAAAAAAAAAACAAAAAAATCTGAATTAACAAAAAAAAAAAAAAATCTAAATTAGAAAAAAAATAAAAAATAAGAATTAGCAAAAAAAAAAAAAAAAAAAATGTGAAATAGCAAAAAAAATATGAATTAGAAAAAAATAAAAAAAAATATGAATTAGCAAAAAAAAAAAAATATGAATGAGCAAAAAAAAATCTGAATTACCAAAAAAAAAAAAAAAATAATTAGAAAAAAAAAATATGAATTAGCAAAAAAAAAAATAAATCTGAATTAGCAAAACAAAATCTGAATTAGCAAAAAAAAAAAAAAATTAGAAAAAAAAATTCTGAATTAGCAAAAAAAAAAATCTGAATTAGCAAAAAAAAAAAAAAAAATTAGCAAAAAAAAATTAGAACAAAAAAAATCTGAATTAGCAAAAAAAAAAAAATAGCAAAAAAAAAAAAAAAATAGAAAAAAAAATCTGAATTAGCAAAAAAAAAAATTAATTAGAAAAAAAATTAATTAGCAAAAAAAAATATGAATGAGCAAAAAAAAATCTGAATTAGCAAAAAAAAAAAAATATGAATTAGCAAAAAAATATGAATTAGAAAAAAAAAATCTGAATAATAAAAAAAAAAAAAAATTAAAATTAGCGAAAAAAAAAATTTCTGAATTAGCAAAAAAAAAAAATGAATTAGAAAAAAAAATAAAAAATAAGAATTAGCAAAAAAAAAAGAAAAAAATGTGAATTAGCAAAAAAAAAATATAAATTAGAAAAAAATAAAAAAAAATATGAATTAGCAAAAAAAAAAATATGAATTAGCAAAAAAAAAAATGAATTAGAAAAAAAAAATATGAATTAGCAAAAAAAAAAAAATTAGAAAGAAAAACTGAATTGGCAAAAAAAAATAAAAAATATGAATTAGAAGAAAAAAAATATGAATTAGCAAAAAAAAAATCTGAATTAGCAAAAAAAAAAAATCTGAATTAGCAAAAAAAAAAAAAAAATTAATAAGCAAAAAAAAAATATGAATGAGCAAAAAAAAAATCTGAATTAGCAAAAAAAAAATATGAATTAGAAAAAAAAAATATGAATTAGCAAAAAAAAAAAAAGAAAAAAATTTGAACTAGCAAAAAAAAAAAAATCTGAATTAGCAAAAAAAAAAAAAAAAAAAAAACAAAAAAAAAAATCTGAATTAGCAAAAAAAAAAAAAAATTAATTAGAAAAAAAAATAAAAATCTGAATTAGCAAAAAAAAAAAATCTGAATTAGAAAAAAAATAAAAAATAAGAATTAGCAAAAAAAAAAAAAAAATGTGAATTAGCAAAAAAAAATATGAATTAGAAAAAAATAGAAAAAAAATATGAATTAGCAAAAAAAAAATATGAATGAGCAAAAAAAAAAAATCTGAATTAGCAAAAAAAAAAAAAAATTAATTAGAAAAAAAAATGAATTAGCAAAAAAAAAAAAAATCTGAATTAGCAAAACAAAATCTGAATTAGCAAAAAAAAAAAAAAAAAAAAATAGAAAAAAAAATTCTGAATTAGCAAAAAAAAAAAATCTTAATTACCAAAAAAAAAAAAAAAAATTAGCAAAAAAAAAATAGAACAAAAGAAAAATCTGAATTAGCAAAAAAAAAAAAAAAAATCTGAATTAGCAAAAAAAAAAAATATGAATTAGCAAAAAAGAAATATCAATGAGCAAAAAAAAATCTGAATTAGCAAAAAAAATATGAATTAGAAAAAACAATCTGAATTAGCAAAAAAAAACAATCTGAATTAGCAAAAAAAAAAAATGAATTAGAAAAAAAATAAAAAATAAGAATTAGCAAAAAAAAAGAAAAAATGTGAATTAGCAAAAAAAAATATGAATTAAAAAAAATAAGAAAAAAATATGAATTAGCAAAAAAAAAAAAATATGAATGATCAAAAAAAAAAAAATTAGCAAAAAAAAAAATCTGAATTAGCAAAAAAAATATGAATTAGAAAAAAAAATCTGAATTAGCAAAAAAAAAAAAAAAAATCTGAATTAGCAAAAAAAAATATGCATTAGAAAAAAAATATGAATTAGCAAAAAAAAAAAAGAAAAAAAATTGAACTAGCCAAAAAAAAAAAACTGAAATAGCAAAAAAAAAAAAAAAAAAAATCTGAATTAGCAAAACAAAATCTGAATTAGCAAAAAAAAAAAAAAAAAAAATAGAAAAAAAAATTCTGAATTAGCAAAAAAAAAAAATCTTAATTACCAAAAAAAAAAAAAAAATTAGCAAAAAAAAATAGAACAAAAGAAAAATCTGAATTAGCAAAAAAAAAAAAAAAAAATCTGAATTAGCAAAAAAAAAAAATATGAATTAGCAAAAAAGAAATATCAATGAGCAAAAAAAAATCTGAATTAGCAAAAAAAATATGAATTAGAAAAAACAATCTGAATTAGCAAAAAAAAACAATCTGAATTAGCAAAAAAAAAAATGAATTAGAAAAAAAAATAAAAAATAAGAATCAGCAAAAAAAAGAAAAAAATGTGAATTAGCAAAAAAAAAATATAAATTAGAAAAAAATAAAAAAAAATATGAATTAGCAAAAAAAAAAAAATATGAATTAGCAAAAAAAAAAAATGAATTAGAAAAAAAAATCTGAATAAGCAAAAAAAAAAAAAAAAAATTAGCAAAAAAAAAACAAAAAAAATCTGAATTAACAAAAAAAAAAATTGAATTAGAAAAAAAATAAAAAATAAGAATTAGCAAAAAAAGAAAAAAAAAGAAAAAAATGCGAAATAGCAAAAAAAAAAAAATATGAATTAGAAAAAATAAAAAAAAATATGAATTAGCAAAAAAAAAAATATGAATGAGCAAAAAAAAATCTGAATTAGCAAAAAAACTGAATTAGCAAAAAAAAAAAAATGAATTAGCATAAAAATAAAAAATAAGAATTAGCAAAAAAAATCTGAATTAGCAAAAAAAAAAAAAAAGAAAAAAAAAATCTGTATTAGCAAAAAAAAAATATGAATTAGAAAAAAAAAACAATTAGCAAAAAATAAAAAAATATGAATTAGAAAAAAAAAAAAATTTGAATTAGAAAAAAAAAAAATATGAATTAGAAAAAAGAAAAAATATGAATTAGCAAAAAAAAAAATATGAATGAGCAAAAAAAAAATCTGAATTAGCAAAAAAAGAAAAAAAATATGAATTATAAAAAAAAAATATGAATTAGCAAAAAAATATGAATTAAAAAAAAAAAATCTGAATTAGCAAAAAAAAAAAACAAAAAAATCTGAATTAGCAAAAAAAAAAAAAAATGTGAATTAGCAAAAAAAAAATATGAATTAGAAAAAAATAAAAAATAAAGATGAATTAGCAAAAAAAAAATATGAATGAGCAAAAAAAAATCTGAATTAGCAAAAAAAAAAAAAAATTAATTAGAAAAAAAAAATATGAATTAGCAAAAAAAAAAACAGTATGAATTAGAAAAAAAAATCTGAATTAGGAAAAAAAAAAATCTGAATTAGCAAAAAAAAAAATGAATTAGAAAAAAAATAAAAAATAAGAATTAGCAAAAAAAAAAGAAAAAAATGTGAATTAGCAAAAAAAAAAAAAATACGAATTAAAAAAAAATAAGAAAAAAAATATGAATTAGCAAAAAAAAAAAATATGAATGAGCAAAAAAAAAAAATTAGCAAAAAAAAAATCTGAATTAGCAAAAAAAATATGAATTAGAAAAAAAAGATCTGAATTAGCCAAAAAAAAAAAAAATCAGAATTAGCAAAACAAAATCTGAATTAGCAAAAAAAAAAAAAATAAATTATAAAAAAAAATGAATTAGCAAAAAAAAAATATGAATGAGCAAAAAAAATCTGAATTAGCAAAAAAAAAAAAATATGAATTAGAAAAAAAAATATGAATTAGCAAAAAAATATGAATTAGAAAAAAAAAATCTGAATTAGCAAAAAAAAAATTAAAATTAGCGAAAAAAAAATTTCTGAATTAGCAAAAAAAAATGAATTAGAAAAAAAAATAAAAAATAAGAATTAGCAAAAAAAAAAGAAAAAAATGTAAATTAGCAAAAAAAAAAAATATGAATTAGCAAAAAAAAAAAAATTAATTAGAAAAAAAAATATGAATTAGCAAAAAAATAAAAAATTAGAAAAAAAATCTGAATTAGCAAAAAAAAAAAAAAAATATGAATTAGAAAAAAAAATATGAATTAGCAAAAAAAAAAAAGATAAAAGTTTGAATTAGCAAAAAAAAAAAAATCTGAATTAGCAAAAAAAAAAAAAAATATATATGAATTAGCAAAAAAAAAAATATGAATGAGCAAAAAAAAAATCTGAATTAGCAAAAAAAAATAAGCATTAGAAAAAAAATATGAATTAGCAAAAAAAAACAAAAAAATCTGAATTAACAAAAAAAAAAAAAAAAAAAAATCTGAATTAGAAAAAAAATAAAAAATAAGAATTAGCAAAAAAAGAAAAAAATGTGAAATAGCAAAAAAAATATGAATTAGAAAAAAATAAAAAAAAATATGAATTAGCAAAAAAAAATCTGAATTAGCAAAAAAAAAAAAAAAAATTAATTAGAAAAAAAAAATATGAATTAGCAAAAAAAAAAAATTCTGAATTAGCAAAACAAAATCTGAATTAGCAAAAAAAAAAAAAAAAAAAAAAAAAAAAAAAAAAAAATCTGAATTAGCAAAAAAAAAAATCTGAATTAGCAAAAAAAAAAAAAAATTAGCAAAAAAAAATTAGAACAAAAAAAAAATCTGAATTAGCAAAAAAAAAAAAAAAATTAGCAAAAAAAAAAAATAGAAAAAAAATTAAAAAAAAAAAATCTGAATTAGCAAAAAAAAAATGAATTAGAAAAAAAATGAATTAGCAAAAAAAAATATGAATGAGCAAAAAAAAAATCTGAATTAGCAAAAAAAAATATGAATTAGAAAAAAAAATATGAATTAGCAAAAAAAAAATTTGAATTAGAAAAAAAAAATCTGAATTAGCAAAAAACAAAAAATTAAAATTAGCGAAAAAAAAAAAATTTCTGAATTAGCAAAAAAAAAAAAAATGATTTAGAAAAAAAAATAAAAAATAAGAATTAGCAAAAAAAAAAAGAAAAAAATGTGAATTAGAAAAAAAAAATATAAATTAGAAAAAAAATAAAAAATATGAATTAGCAAAAAAAAAATCTGAATTAGCAAAAAAAAATATGAATTAGAAAAAAAAATATGAATTAGCAAAAAAAAAATTTGAATTAGAAAAAAAAAAATCTGAATTAGCAAAAAACAAAAAATTAAAATTAGCGAAAAAAAAAAAATTTCTGAATTAGCAAAAAAAAAAAAAATGATTTAGAAAAAAAAATAAAAAATAAGAATTAGCAAAAAAAAAAAGAAAAAAATGTGAATTAGAAAAAAAAAATATAAATTAGAAAAAAAATAAAAAATATGAATTAGAAAAAAAAAATATGAATTAGCAAAAAAAAAAAAAGATAAAAATTTGAATTAGCAAAAAAAAAAAAAATCTGAATTAGCAAAAAAAAATAAAAAAAAAAATCTGAATTAGCAAAAAAAAAAAAAAAAAAAATGAATTAGCAAAAAAAAAATATGAATGAGCAAAAAAAAAAAAAAAATCTGAATTAGCAAAAAAAAAAAAAATTAATTAGAAAAAAATAAAAATCTGAATTAGCAAAAAAAAATAAATATATGAATTCGAAAAAAAAAATATGAATTAGCAAAAAAATATGAATTAGAAAAAAAAATCTGAATAAGCAAAAAAAAAAATAAAAATTAGCAAAAAAAAAACAAAAAAATCTGAATTAACAAAAAAAAAAAAAAATCTGAATTAGAAAAAAAATAAAAAATAAGAATTAGCAAAAAAATGTGAATTAGCAAAAAAAATCTGAATTAGCAAAACAAAATCTGAATTAGCAAAAAAAAAAAAAAAAAAAATTAGAAAAAAAAATTCTGAATTAGCAAAAAAAAAAAAATCTTAATTAGCAAAAAAAAAATATGAATTAGAAAAAAAAACAATTAGCAAAAAATAAAAAAATATGAATTAGAAAAAAAAAAAAATTTGAATTAGAAAAAAAAAAAATATGAATTAGAAAAAAAAAAATATGACTTAGCAAAAAAAAAAAAAACAATATGAATTAGAAAAAAAATAATCTGAATTAGCAAAAAAAAAAAAAAAGAATCTGAATTAGAAAAAAAATAAAAAATAAGAATTAGCTAAAAAAGAAAAAAAAGAAAAAAAAGAAAAAAATGTGAAATAGCAAAAAAAAATATGAATTAGAAAAAAATAAAAAAAAATATGAATTAGCAAAAAAAAAAATATGAATGAGCAAAAAAAAAATCTGAATTACCAAAAAAAAAAAAAACTGAATTAGCAAAAAAAAAAATGAATTGGCAAAAAAAAAATCTGAATTAGCAAAAAAAAAAAATTAATTAGAAAAAAAAAAATATGAATTAGCAAAAAAAAAAAAACAATATGAATTAGAAAGAAAAAAATCTGAATTAGCAAAAAAAAAAAAAAAAAAAAATCTGAATTAGCAAAAAAAAAAATGAATTAGAAAAAAATTAAAAAATAAGAATTAGCAAAAAAAATCTGAATTAGCAAAAAAAAAAAAAAAGAAAAAAAAAATCTGAATTAGCAAAAAAAAAATATGAATTAGAAAAAAAAAATTAGCAAAAAATAAAAAAATATGAATTAGAAAAAAAAAAAATTTGAATTAGAAAAAAAAAATATGAATTAGAAAAAAAAAAAATATGAATTAGCAAAAAAAAAAAATATGAATGAGCAAAAAAAAAAATCTGAATTAGCAAAAAAAGAAAAAAAATATGAATTATAAAAAAAAAATATGAATTAGCAAAAAAATATGAATTAAAAAAAAAAAATCTGAATTAGCAAAAAAAAAACAAAAAAATCTGAATTAGCAAAAAAAAAGAAAAAAAATGTGAATTAGCAAAAAAAAAAAAATTTGAATTAGAAAAAAATAAAAAATAAAGATGAATTAGCAAAAAAAAAATATGAATGAGCAAAAAGAAAATCTGAATTAGCAAAAAAAAAAAAATTAATTAGAAAAAAAAAATATGAATTAGCAAAAAAAAAAAAAAAACAATATGAATTAGAAAAAAAAATCTGAATTAGCAAAAAAAAAAAAAAAAAAAATCTGAATTAGCAAAAAAAAAAAAAATGAATTAGAAAAAAAATAAAAAATAAGAATTAGCAAAAAAAAAAAAAATGTGAATTAGCAAAAAAAAAAAAAATATGAATTAAAAAAAAATAAGAAAAAAATATGAATTAGCAAAAAAAAAAAATATGAATGAGCAAAAAAAAAAAATTAGCAAAAAAAAAATCTGAATTAGCAAAAAAAATATGAATTAGAAAAAAAAAATCTGAATTAGAAAAAAAAAAAAAATCTGAATTAGCAAAACAAAATCTGAATTAGCAAAAAATAGAAAAAAATTCTGAATTAGCAAAAAAAAAAAATGAATTATAAAAAAAAAATTAATTAGCAAAAAAAAAATATGAATTAGAAAAAAAAATCTGAATTAGCAAAAAAAAAAATTAAAATTAGCGAAAAAAAAATTTCTGAATTAGCAAAAAAAAAAAATGAATTAGAAAAAAAAAATAAAAAATAAGAATTAGCAAAAAAAAAGAAAAAAATGTGAATTAGCACAAAAAAAAAATATAAATTAGAAAAAAAAAAAAAAAATATGAATTAGCAAAAAAAAAAAAATATGAATTAGCAAAAAAAAAAAATGAATTGGAAAAAAAAAAATATGAATTAGCAAAAATTAGAAAAAAAAATCTGAATTAGCAAAAAAAAAAAAATATGAATTAGAAAAAAAAATATGAATTAGCAAAAAAAAAAAGATAAAAGTTTGAATTAGCAAAAAAAAAAAAATCTGAATTAGCAAAAAAAAATCTGAATTAGCAAAAAAAAAAAATATATGAATTAGCAAAAAAAAAATATGAATGAGCAAAAAAAAATCTGAATTAGCAAAAAAAAGAATATGCATTAGAAAAAAAATATGAATTATCAAAAAAAAAGAAAAAAATTTGAACTAGCAAAAAAAATCTGAATTAGCAAAAAAAAAAAAAAAAATCTGAATTAGCAAAAAAAAAAATGAATTAGAAAAAAAATAAAAATCTGAATTAGCAACAAAAAAAAATATATGAATTAGAAGAAAAAAATATGAATTAGCAAAAAAATATGAATTAGAAAAAAAATCTGAATAAGCAAAAAAAAAAAAAAAAATTAGCAAAAAAAAAACAAAAAAATCTGAATTAACAAAAAAAAAAAAAAAAATCTGAATTAGAAAAAAAAATAAAAAATAAGAATTAGCAAAAAAAGAAAAAAATGTGAAATAGCAAAAAAAAATATGAATTAGAAAAAAATAAAAAAAAATATGAATTAGCAAAAAAAAAAAAATATGAATGAGCAAAAAAAAATCTTAATTAGCAAAAAAAAAAAAAAAATTAATTAGAAAAAAAAAATATGAATTAGCAAAAAAAAAAAAAAAAATCTGAATTAGCAAAACAAAATCTGAATTAGCAAAAAAAAAAAAAAAAAATTAGAAAAAAAAAATCTGAATTAGCAAAAAAAAAAAAAAAATCTGAATTAGTAAAAAAAAAAAAATTAGAAAAAAAAATTAGAACAAAAAAAATCTGAATTAGCAAAAAAAAAAAAAAATTAGAAAAAAAAAAAAAAAATAGAAAAAAAATTAGACAAAAAAATCTGAATTAGCAAAAAAAAAATGAATTAGAAAAAAAAATGAACTAGCAAAAAAAAAATATGAATGAGCAAAAAAAAAATCTGAATTAGCAAAAAAAAAATATGAATTAGAAAAAAAAATATGAATTAGCAAAAAAATATGAATTAGAAAAAAAAAATCTGAATTAGCAAAAAAAAAAAAAAATCTGAATTAGAAAAAAAATAAAAAATAAGAATTAGCAAAAAAAGAAAAAAAAAAAAATAATGTGAAATAGCAAAAAAAAATATGAATTAGAAAAAAATAAAAAAAAATATGAATTAGCAAAAAAAAAAAATATGAATGAGCAAAAAAAAAAACTGAATTAGCAAAAAAAAAAAAAAAACTGAATTAGCAAAAAAAAAATGAATTAGCAAAAAAATCAAAAATAAGAATTAGCAAAAAAAAAAAAAAAGAAAAAAAAAATCTGAATTAGCAAAAAAAAAAATATGAATTAGAAAAAAAAAACAATTAGCATAAAATAAAAAAATATGAATTAGAAAAAAAAAAAAATTTGAATTAGAAAAAAAAATATGAATTAGAAAAAAAAAAATATGAATTAGCAAAAAAAGAAAAAAAATTTGAATTATAAAAAAAAAATATGAATTAACAAAAAAATATGAATTAAAAAAAAAAAATTCGAATTAGCAAAAAAAAAAACAAAAAAATCTGAATTAGCAAAAAAAAAGAAAAAAAATCTGAATTAGCAAAAAAAAAATATGAATTAGAAAAAAAAACAATTAGCAAAAAATAAAAAAATATGAATTAGAAAAAAAAAAAATTTGAATTAGAAAAAAAAAAATATGAATTAGAAAAAAGAAAAAATATGAATTAGCAAAAAAAAAAATATGAATGAGCAAAAAAAAAATCTGAATTAGCAAAAAAAGAAAAAAAATATGAATTATAAAAAAAAAATATGAATTAGCAAAAAAATATGAATTAAAAAAAAAAAATCTGAATTAGCAAAAAAAAAAACAAAAAAATCTGAATTAGCAAAAAAAAAAAAAATGTGAATTAGCAAAAAAAAAATATGAATTAGAAAAAAATAAAAAATAAAGATGAATTAGCAAAAAAAAAATATGAATGAGCAAAAAAAAATCTGAATTAGCAAAAAAAAAAAAAAAATTAATTAGAAAAAAAAAATATGAATTAGCAAAAAAAAAAACAGTATGAATTAGAAAAAAAAATCTGAATTAGGAAAAAAAAAAAATCTGAATTAGCAAAAAAAAAAAAAATGAATTAGAAAAAAAATAAAAAATAAGAATTAGCAAAAAAAAAAGAAAAAAATGTGAATTAGCAAAAAAAAAAAAAATACGAATTAAAAAAAAATAAGAAAAAAAATATGAATTAGCAAAAAAAAAAAAATATGAATGAGCAAAAAAAAAAATTAGCAAAAAAAAAATCTGAATTAGCAAAAAAAATATGAATTAGAAAAAAAAAAATCTGAATTAGCCAAAAAAAAAAAAATCTGAATTAGCAAAACAAAATCTGAATTAGCAAAAAAAAAAAAATAAATTATAAAAAAAAATGAATTAGCAAAAAAAAAATATGAATGAGCAAAAAAAATCTGAATTAGCAAAAAAAAAAAATATGAATTAGAGAAAAAAATATGAATTAGCAAAAAAATATGAATTAGAAAAAAAAAATCTGAATTAGCAAAAAAAAAATTAAAATTAGCGAAAAAAAAATTTCTGAATTAGCAAAAAAAAAATGAATTAGAAAAAAAAAATAAAAAATAAGAATTAGCAAAAAAAAAAGAAAAAAATGTAAATTAGCAAAAAAAAAAAAAATATGAATTAGCAAAAAAAAAAAAAAATTAATTAGAAAAAAAAAATATGAATTAGCAAAAAAATAAAAAATTAGAAAAAAAATCTGAATTAGCAAAAAAAAAAAAAAAATATGAATTAGAAAAAAAAATATGAATTAGCAAAAAAAAAAACATAAAAGTTTGAATTAGCAAAAAAAAAAAAATCTGAATTAGCAAAAAAAAAAAAAAAATATATATGAATTAGCAAAAAAAAAAATATGAATGAGCAAAAAAAAAATCTGAATTAGCAAAAAAAAATATGCATTAGAAAAAAAATATGAATTAGCAAAAAAAAAAAGAAAAAAAAAATCTGAATTAGCAAAAAAAAAAAATTAATTAGAAAAAAAATAAAAATCTGAATTAGCAACAAAAAAAAAATATATGAATTAGAAGAAAAAAATATGAATTAGCAAAAAAATATGAATTAGAAAAAAAATCTGAATAAGCAAAAAAAAAACAAAAAAATCTGAATTAACAAAAAAAAAAAAAAAAAAAATCTGAATTAGAAAAAAAATAAAAAATAAGAATTAGCAAAAAAAGAAAAAAATGTGAAATAGCAAAAAAAATATGAATTAGAAAAAAATAAAAAAAAATATGAATTAGCAAAAAAAAATCTGAATTAGCAAAAAAAAAAAAAAAATTAATTAGAAAAAAAAAATATGAATTAGCAAAAAAAAAAAAAAATTCTGAATTAGCAAAACAAAATCTGAATTAGCAAAAAAAAAAAAAAAAAAAAAAAAGAAAAAAAAAATCTGAATTAGCAAAAAAAAAAATCTGAATTAGCAAAAAAAAAAAAAATTAGCAAAAAAAAATTAGAACAAAAAAAAAATCTGAATTAGCAAAAAAAAAAAAATTAGCAAAAAAAAAAATAGAAAAAAAATTAAAAAAAAAAAATCTGAATTAGCAAAAAAAAAATGAATTAGAAAAAAAATGAATTAGCAAAAAAAAATATGAATGAGCAAAAAAAAAATCTGAATTAGCAAAAAAAAATATGAATTAGAAAAAAAAATATGAATTAGCAAAAAAAAAAATTTGAATTAGAAAAAAAAAATCTGAATTAGCAAAAAACAAAAAATTAAAATTAGCGAAAAAAAAAAATTTTCTGAATTAGCAAAAAAATAAAAAATGATTTAGAAAAAAAATAAAAAATAAGAATTAGCAAAAAAAAAAAGAAAAAAATGTGAATTAGAAAAAAAAAATATAAATTAGAAAAAAAATAAAAAATATGAATTAGCAAAAAAAAAAATATGAATTAGCAAAAAAAAAAATGAATTAGAAAAAAAAATATGAATTAGCAAAAAAAAAAAAATAAAAAAAATCTGAATTGGCAAAAAAAAAATAAAAAATATGAATTAGAAAAAAAAAATATGAATTAGCAAAAAAAAAAAAAGATAAAAATTTGAATTAGCAAAAAAAAAAAAAAATCTGAATTAGCAAAAAAAAAAAAAAAAAAAAATCTGAATTAGCAAAAAAAAAATGAATTAGCAAAAAAAAAATATGAATGAGCAAAAAAAAAAAAAAAAAATCTGAATTAGCAAAAAAAAAAAAAATTAATTAGAAAAAAATAAAAATCTGAATTAGCAAAAAAAAATAAATATATGAATTCGAAAAAAAAAATATGAATTAGCAAAAAAATAT
This sequence comes from Dioctria linearis, assembly GCA_963930735.1. Taxonomy (NCBI): domain Eukaryota; kingdom Metazoa; phylum Arthropoda; class Insecta; order Diptera; family Asilidae; genus Dioctria; species Dioctria linearis. Next base: position 445,497 of record CAWVNZ010000639.1, read on the forward strand.
GAATTAGAAAAAAAAATCTGAATAAGCAAAAAAAAAAATAAAAATTAGCAAAAAAAAAAACAAAAAAATCTGAATTAACAAAAAAAAAAAAAAATCTGAATTAGAAAAAAAATAAAAAATAAGAATTAGCAAAAAAATGTAAATTAGCAAAAAAAAATATGAATTAGAAAAAAATAAAAAAAAATATGAATTAGCAAAAAAAAAAATATGAATGAGCAAAAAAAAAATCTGAATTAGCAAAAAAAAAAAAAAAAAATTACTTAGAAAAAAAAATATGAATTAGCAAAAAAAATCTGAATTAGCAAAACAAATTCTGAATTAGCAAAAAAAAAAAAAAAAAAATTAGAAAAAAAAATTCTGAATTAGCAAAAAAAAAAAAATCTTAATTAGCAAAAAAAAAATATGAATTAGGAAAAAAAAACAATTAGCAAAAAATAAAAAAATATGAATTAGAAAAAAAAAAAAAATTTGAATTAGAAAAAAAAAAAATATGAATTAGAAAAAAAAAAAATATGAATTAGCAAAAAAAAAAAAAACAATATGAATTAGAAAAAAAATAATCTGAATTAGCAAAAAAAAAAAAAAAAAAATCTGAATTAGAAAAAAAATAAAAAATAAGAATTAGCTAAAAAAGAAAAAAAAGAAAAAAAAGAAAAAAATGTGAAATAGCAAAAAAAAATATGAATTAGAAAAAAATAAAAAAAAATATGAATTAGCAAAAAAAAAAATATGAATGAGCAAAAAAAAAATCTGAATTACCAAAAAAAAAAACAAAAACTGAATTAGCAAAAAAAAAATGAATTGGCAAAAAAAAAATCTGAATTAGCAAAAAAAAAAAATTAATTAGAAAAAAAAAATATGAATTAGCAAAAAAAAAAAAACAATATGAATTAGAAAGAAAAAAAATCTGAATTAGCAAAAAAAAAAAAAAAAAAAAATCTGAATTAGCAAAAAAAAAAAATGAATTAGAAAAAAAATAAAAAATAAGAATTAGCAAAAAAAATCTGAATTAGCAAAAAAAAAAAAAAAGAAAAAAAAAATCTGAATTAGCAAAAAAAAAAATATGAATTAGCAAAAAAAATTAGCAAAAAATAAAAAAATATGAATTAGAAAAAAAAAAAAATTTGAATTAGAAAAAAAAAATATGAATTAGAAAAAAAAAATATGAATTAGCAAAAAAAAAAATATGAATGAGCAAAAAAAAAATCTGAATTAGCAAAAAAAGAAAAAAAATATGAATTATAAAAAAAAAATATGAATTAGCAAAAAAATATGAATTAAAAAAAAAAATCTGAATTAGCAAAAAAAAAACAAAAAAATCTGAATTAGCAAAAAAAAAGAAAAAAAATGTGAATTAGCAAAAAAAAAAAAAATATGAATTAGAAAAAAAATAAAAAATAAAGATGAATTAGCAAAAAAAAAATATGAATGAGCAAAAAGAAAATCTGAATTAGCAAAAAAAAAAAATTAATTAGAAAAAAAAAATATGAATTAGCAAAAAAAAAAAAAAAACAATATGAATTAGAAAAAAAAAATCTGAATTAGCAAAAAAAAAAAAAAAAAAATCTGAATTAGCAAAAAAAAAAAAAATGAATTAGAAAAAAAATAAAAAATAAGAATTAGCAAAAAAAAAACAAAATGTGAATTAGCAAAAAAAAAAAAATATGAATTAAAAAAAAATAAGAAAAAAATATGAATTAGCAAAAAAAAAAAATATGAATGAGCAAAAAAAAAAATTAGCAAAAAAAAAATCTGAATTAGCAAAAAAAATATGAATTAGAAAAAAAAAATCTGAATTAGAAAAAAAAAAAAAAATCTGAATTAGCAAAACAAAATCTGAATTAGCAAAAAATAGAAAAAAATTCTGAATTAGCAAAAAAAAAAATGAATTATAAAAAAAAAATTAATTAGCAAAAAAAAAATATGAATTAGAAAAAAAAATCTGAATTAGCAAAAAAAAAAATTAAAATTAGCGAAAAAAAAATTTCTGAATTAGCAAAAAAAAAAAAAATGAATTAGAAAAAAAAAATAAAAAATAAGAATTAGCAAAAAAAAAGAAAAAAATATGAATTAGCACAAAAAAAAAATATAAATTAGAAAAAAATAAAAAAAAAATATGAATTAGCAAAAAAAAAAAATATGAATTAGCAAAAAAAAAAAAATGAATTGGAAAAAAAAATATGATTTAGCAAAAATTAGAAAAAAAAATCTGAATTAGCAAAAAAAAAAAAATATGAATTAGAAAAAAAAATATGAATTAGCAAAAAAAAAAAGATAAAAGTTTGAATTAGCAAAAAAAAAAAAATCTGAATTAGCAAAAAAAAATCTGAATTAGCAAAAAAAAAAAATATATGAATTAGCAAAAAAAAAATATGAATGAGCAAAAAAAAATCTGAATTAGCAAAAAAAAAATATGCATTAGAAAAAAAATATGAATTATCAAAAAAAAAGAAAAAAATTTGAACTAGCAAAAAAAATCTGAATTAGCAAAAAAAAAAAAAAAAATCTGAATTAGCAAAAAAAAAATGAATTAGAAAAAAAATAAAAATCTGAATTAGCAACAAAAAAAAATATATGAATTAGAAGAAAAAAATATGAATTAGCAAAAAAATATGAATTAGAAAAAAAATCTGAATAAGCAAAAAAAAAAAAAAATTAGCAAAAAAAAAACAAAAAAATCTGAATTAACAAAAAAAAAAAAAAAAAAATCTGAATTAGAAAAAAAAATAAAAAATAAGAATTAGCAAAAAAAGAAAAAAATGTGAAATAGCAAAAAAAAATATGAATTAGAAAAAAATAAAAAAAAATATGAATTAGCAAAAAAAAAAAATATGAATGAGCAAAAAAAAAATATGAATTAGAAAAAAAATAAAAAATAAAGATGAATTAGCAAAAAAAAAATATGAATGAGCAAAAAGAAAATCTGAATTAGCAAAAAAAAAAAATTAATTAGAAAAAAAAAATATGAATTAGCAAAAAAAAAAAAAAAACAATATGAATTAGAAAAAAAAAATCTGAATTAGCAAAAAAAAAAAAAAAAATCTGAATTAGCAAAAAAAAAAAAAAAATGAATTAGAAAAAAAATAAAAAATAAGAATTAGCAAAAAAAAAAAAAATTTGAATTAGCAAAAAAAAAAAAAAATATGAATTAAAAAAAAATAAGAAAAAAATATGAATTAGCAAAAAAAAAAAATATGAATGAGCAAAAAAAAAAATTAGCAAAAAAAAAATCTGAATTAGCAAAAAAAATATGAATTAGAAAAAAAAAATCTGAATTAGAAAAAAAAAAAAAAATCTGAATTAGCAAAACAAAATCTGAATTAGCAAAAAATAGAAAAAAATTCTGAATTAGCAAAAAAAAAATGAATTAGAAAAAAAAATAAAAAATAAGAATTAGCAAAAAAAAAGAAAAAAATATGAATTAGCACAAAAAAAAATATAAATTAGAAAAAAATAAAAAAAAAATATGAATTAGCAAAAAAAAAAAATATGAATTAGCAAAAAAAAAAAATGAATTGGAAAAAAAAAATATGATTTAGCAAAAATTAGAAAAAAAAATCTGAATTAGCAAAAAAAAAAAAATATGAATTAGAAAAAAAAATATGAATTAGCAAAAAAAAAAAAGATAAAAGTTTGAATTAGCAAAAAAAAAAAAATCTGAATTAGCAAAAAAAAATCTGAATTAGCAAAAAAAAAAAAATATGAATTAGCAAAAAAAAAAATATGAATGAGCAAAAAAAAATCTGAATTAGCAAAAAAAAAATATGCATTAGAAAAAAAATATGAATTATCAAAAAAAAAGAAAAAAATTTGAACTAGCAAAAAAAATCTGAATTAGCAAAAAAAAAAAAAAAAATCTGAATTAGCAAAAAAAAAAATGAATTAGAAAAAAAATAAAAATCTGAATTAGCAACAAAAAAAAATATATGAATTAGAAGAAAAAAATATGAATTAGCAAAAAAATATGAATTAGAAAAAAAATCTGAATAAGCAAAAAAAAAAAAAAAATTAGCAAAAAAAAAACAAAAAAATCTGAATTAACAAAAAAAAAAAAAAAAAAAAATCTGAATTAGAAAAAAAAATAAAAAATAAGAATTAGCAAAAAAAGAAAAAAATGTGAAATAGCAAAAAAAAATATGAATTAGAAAAAAATAAAAAAAAATATGAATTAGAAAAAAAAAAAAATATGAATGAGCAAAAAAAATCTTAATTAGCAAAAAAAAAAAAAAAAATTAATTAGAAAAAAAAATATGAATTAGCAAAAAAAAAAAAAAATCTGAATTAGCAAAACAAAATCTGAATTAGCAAAAAAAAAAAAAAAAATTAGAAAAAAAAAATCTGAATTAGCAAAAAAAAAAAAAAATCTGAATTAGTAAAAAAAAAAAAATTAGAAAAAAAAATTAGAACAAAAAAAATCTGAATTAGCAAAAAAAAAAAAAAAATTAGAAAAAAAAAAAAAAATAGAAAAAAAATTAGACAAAAAAATCTGAATTAGCAAAAAAAAAATGAATTAGAAAAAAAAATGAACTAGCAAAAAAAAAATATGAATGAGCAAAAAAAAAATCTGAATTAGCAAAAAAAAAATATGAATTAGAAAAAAAAATATGAATTAGCAAAAAAATATGAATTAGAAAAAAAAAATCTGAATTAGCAAAAAAAAAAAAAAAAATCTGAATTAGAAAAAAAATAAAAAATAAGAATTAGCAAAAAAAGAAAAAAAAAGAAAAAAATGTGAAATTGCAAAAAAAAATATGAATTAGAAAAAAATAAAAAAAATATGAATTAGCAAAAAAAAAAAATATGAATGAGCAAAAAAAAAACTGAATTAGCAAAAAAAAAAAAAAACTGAATTAGCAAAAAAAAAATGAATTAGCAAAAAAATCAAAAATAAGAATTAGCAAAAAAAAAAAAAAGAAAAAAAAAATCTGAATTAGCAAAAAAAAAAATATGAATTAGAAAAAAAAAACAATTAGCATAAAATAAAAAAATATGAATTAGAAAAAAAAAAAAATTTGAATTAGAAAAAAAAATATGAATCAGAAAAAAAAAATATGAATTAGCAAAAAAAGAAAAAAAATTTGAATTATAAAAAAAAAATATGAATTAACAAAAAAATATGAATTAAAAAAAAAAAATTTGAATTAGCAAAAAAAAAACAAAAAAATCTGAATTAGCAAAAAAAAAGAAAAAAAATGTGAATTAGCAAAAAAAAATATGAATTAGAAAAAAATAAAAAATAAAGATGAATTAGCAAAAAAAAAATATGAATGAGCCAAAAAAAATCTGAATTAGCAAAAAAAAAAAAAATTAATTAGAAAAAAAAAATATGAATTAGCAAAAAAAAAAAAACAATATGAATTAGAAAAAAAAAATCTGAATTAGCAAAAAAAAAAAAAAAAAAAAAAATCTGAATTAGCAAAAAAAAAAATGAATTAGCAAAATATAAAAAAATATGAATTAGAAAAAAAAAAAAAAAATTTGAATTAGAAAAAAAAAAATATGAATTAGAAAAAAAAAATATGAATTAGCAAAAAAAAAAAATATGAATGAGCAAAAAAAAAATCTGAATTAGCAAAAAAAGAAAAAAAAATTTGAATTATAAAAAAAAATATGAATTAGCAAAAAACCATGAATTAAAAAAAAAAAATCTGAATTAGCAAAAAAAAAAAAATAAAAAATAAGAATTAGCAAAAAAAAAAGAAAAAAATGTGAATTAGCAAAAAAAAAAAATATGAATTAAAAAAAAATAAGAAAAAAATATGAATTAGCAAAAAAAAAAAATATGAATGAGCAAAAAAAAAAATTTGAATTTGCAAAAAAAAATGAATTAGAAAAAAAATGAATTAGCAAAAAAAAATATGAATGAGCAAAAAAAAATCTGAATTAGCAAAAAAAAATATGAATTAGAAAAAAAAATATGAATTAGCAAAAAAAAAAATTTGAATTAGAAAAAAAAAATCTGAATTAGCAAAAAACAAAAAATTAAAATTAGCGAAAAAAAAAAATTTTCTGAATTAGCAAAAAAAAAAAAAATGATTTAGAAAAAAAATAAAAAATAAGAATTAGCAAAAAAAAAAAGAAAAAAATGTGAATTAGAAAAAAAAAATATAAATTAGAAAAAAAATAAAAAATATGAATTAGCAAAAAAAAAAATATGAATTAGCAAAAAAAAAAATGAATTAGAAAAAAAAATATGAATTAGCAAAAAAAAAAAAATAAAAAAAATCTGAATTGGCAAAAAAAAAAATAAAAAATATGAATTAGAAAAAAAAAATATGAATTAGCAAAAAAAAAAAAAGATAAAAATTTGAATTAGCAAAAAAAAAAAAAAATCTGAATTAGCAAAAAAAAATAAAAAAAAAAATCTGAATTAGCAAAAAAAAAATGAATTAGCAAAAAAAAAATATGAATGAGCAAAAAAAAAAAAAAAAATCTGAATTAGCAAAAAAAAAAAAAATTAATTAGAAAAAAATAAAAATCTGAATTAGCAAAAAAAAATAAATATATGAATTCGAAAAAAAAAATATGAATTAGCAAAAAAATATGAATTAGAAAAAAAAATCTGAATAAGCAAAAAAAAAAATAAAAATTAGCAAAAAAAAAAACAAAAAAATCTGAATTAACAAAAAAAAAAAAAAATCTGAATTAGAAAAAAAATAAAAAATAAGAATTAGCAAAAAAATGTAAATTAGCAAAAAAAAATATGAATTAGAAAAAAATAAAAAAAAATATGAATTAGCAAAAAAAAAAATATGAATGAGCAAAAAAAAAATCTGAATTAGCAAAAAAAAAAAAAAAAAAAAATTACTTAGAAAAAAAAATATGAATTAGCAAAAAAAATCTGAATTAGCAAAACAAATTCTGAATTAGCAAAAAAAAAAAAAAAAAAATTAGAAAAAAAAATTCTGAATTAGCAAAAAAAAAAAAATCTTAATTAGCAAAAAAAAAAATATGAATTAGAAAAAAAAAACAATTAGCAAAAAATAAAAAAATATGAATTAGAAAAAAAAAAAAAATTTGAATTAGAAAAAAAAAAAATATGAATTAGAAAAAAAAAAAATATGAATTAGCAAAAAAAAAAAAAACAATATGAATTAGAAAAAAAATAATCTGAATTAGCAAAAAAAAAAAAAAAAAATCTGAATTAGAAAAAAAATAAAAAATAAGAATTAGCTAAAAAAGAAAAAAAAGAAAAAAAAGAAAAAAATGTGAAATAGCAAAAAAAAATATGAATTAGAAAAAAATAAAAAAAAATATGAATTAGCAAAAAAAAAAATATGAATGAGCAAAAAAAAAATCTGAATTACCAAAAAAAAAAACAAAAACTGAATTAGCAAAAAAAAAAAATGAATTGGCAAAAAAAAAATCTGAATTAGCAAAAAAAAAAAATTAATTAGAAAAAAAAATATGAATTAGCAAAAAAAAAAAAACAATATGAATTAGAAAGAAAAAAAATCTGAATTAGCAAAAAAAAAAAAAAAAAAAAATCTGAATTAGCAAAAAAAAAAAATGAATTAGAAAAAAAATAAAAAATAAGAATTAGCAAAAAAAATCTGAATTAGCAAAAAAAAAAAAAAAGAAAAAAAAAATCTGAATTAGCAAAAAAAAAAATATGAATTAGAAAAAAAAAATTAGCAAAAAATAAAAAAATATGAATTAGAAAAAAAAAAAAATTTGAATTAGAAAAAAAAAATATGAATTAGAAAAAAAAAATATGAATTAGCAAAAAAAAAAAAATGAATGAGCAAAAAAAAAATCTGAATTAGCAAAAAAAGAAAAAAAATATGAATTATAAAAAAAAAATATGAATTAGCAAAAAAATATGAATTAAAAAAAAAAATCTGAATTAGCAAAAAAAAAACAAAAAAATCTGAATTAGCAAAAAAAAAGAAAAAAAATGTGAATTAGCAAAAAAAAAAAAAATATGAATTAGAAAAAAAATAAAAAATAAAGATGAATTAGCAAAAAAAAAATATGAATGAGCAAAAAGAAAATCTGAATTAGCAAAAAAAAAAAATTAATTAGAAAAAAAAAATATGAATTAGCAAAAAAAAAAAAAAAACAATATGAATTAGAAAAAAAAAATCTGAATTAGCAAAAAAAAAAAAAAAAAAATCTGAATTAGCAAAAAAAAAAAAAATGAATTAGAAAAAAAATAAAAAATAAGAATTAGCAAAAAAAAAAAAAAATGTGAATTAGCAAAAAAAAAAAAAATATGAATTAAAAAAAAATAAGAAAAAAATATGAATTAGCAAAAAAAAAAAATATGAATGAGCAAAAAAAAAAATTAGCAAAAAAAAAATCTGAATTAGCAAAAAAAATATGAATTAGAAAAAAAAAATCTGAATTAGAAAAAAAAAAAAAAAATCTGAATTAGCAAAACAAAATCTGAATTAGCAAAAAATAGAAAAAAATTCTGAATTAGCAAAAAAAAAAATGAATTTTAAAAAAAAAATTAATTAGCAAAAAAAAAATATGAATTAGAAAAAAAAATCTGAATTAGCAAAAAAAAAAATTAAAATTAGCGAAAAAAAAATTTCTGAATTAGCAAAAAAAAAAAAATGAATTAGAAAAAAAAAATAAAAAATAAGAATTAACAAAAAAAAAGAAAAAAATATGAATTAGCACAAAAAAAAAATATAAATTAGAAAAAAAAAAAAAAAAAATATGAATTAGCAAAAAAAAAAAATATGAATTAGCAAAAAAAAAAAATGAATTGGAAAAAAAAAATATGATTTAGCAAAAATTAGAAAAAAAAATCTGAATTAGCAAAAAAAAAAAAATATGAATTAGAAAAAAAAATATGAATTAGCAAAAAAAAAAAGATAAAAGTTTGAATTAGCAAAAAAAAAAAAATCTGAATTAGCAAAAAAAAATCTGAATTAGCAAAAAAAAAAAAATATATGAATTAGCAAAAAAAAAATATGAATGAGCAAAAAAAAATCTGAATTAGCAAAAAAAAAATATGCATTAGAAAAAAAATATGAATTATCAAAAAAAAAGAAAAAAATTTGAACTAGCAAAAAAAATCTGAATTAGCAAAAAAAAAAAAAAAAAATCTGAATTAGCAAAAAAAAAATGAATTAGAAAAAAAATAAAAATCTGAATTAGCAACAAAAAAAAATATATGAATTAGAAGAAAAAAATATGAATTAGCAAAAAAATATGAATTAGAAAAAAAATCTGAATAAGCAAAAAAAAAAAAAAATTAGCAAAAAAAAAACAAAAAAATCTGAATTAACAAAAAAAAAAAAAAAAAATCTGAATTAGAAAAAAAAATAAAAAATAAGAATTAGCAAAAAAAGAAAAAAATGTGAAATAGCAAAAAAAAATATGAATTAGAAAAAAATAAAAAAAAATATGAATTAGCAAAAAAAAAAAAATATGAATGAGCAAAAAAAAATCTTAATTAGCAAAAAAAAAAAAAATTAATTAGAAAAAAAAAATATGAATTAGCAAAAAAAAAAAAAAATCTGAATTAGCAAAACAAAATCTGAATTAGCAAAAAAAAAAAAAAAAAATTAGAAAAAAAAAATCTGAATTAGCAAAAAAAAAAAAAAAATCTGAATTAGTAAAAAAAAAAAAATTAGAAAAAAAAATTAGAACAAAAAAAATCTGAATTAGCAAAAAAAAAAAAAAATTAGAAAAAAAAAAAAAATAGAAAAAAAATTAGACAAAAAAATCTGAATTAGCAAAAAAAAATGAATTAGAAAAAAAAAATGAACTAGCAAAAAAAAAATATGAATGAGCAAAAAAAAAATCTGAATTAGCAAAAAAAAAATATGAATTAGAAAAAAAAATATGAATTAGCAAAAAAATATGAATTAGAAAAAAAAAATCTGAATTAGCAAAAAAAAAAAAAATCTGAATTAGAAAAAAAATAAAAAATAAGAATTAGCAAAAAAAGAAAAAAAAAGAAAAAAATTTGAAATAGCAAAAAAAAATATGAATTAGAAAAAAATAAAAAAAAATATGAATTAGCAAAAAAAAAAAATATGAATGAGCAAAAAAAAAAACTGAATTAGCAAAAAAAAAAAAAAAACTGAATTAGCAAAAAAAAAATGAATTAGCAAAAAAATCAAAAATAAGAATTAGCAAAAAAAAAAAAAAAGAAAAAAAAAATCTGAATTAGCAAAAAAAAAAATATGAATTAGAAAAAAAAACAATTAGCATAAAATAAAAAAATATGAATTAGAAAAAAAAAAAAATTTGAATTAGAAAAAAAAATATGAATTAGAAAAAAAAAATATGAATTAGCAAAAAAAGAAAAAAAATTTGAATTATAAAAAAAAAATATGAATTAACAAAAAAATATGAATTAAAAAAAAAAAATTTGAATTAGCAAAAAAAAAAACAAAAAAATCTGAATTAGCAAAAAAAAAGAAAAAAAATGTGAATTAGCAAAAAAAAATATGAATTAGAAAAAAATAAAAAATAAAGATGAATTAGCAAAAAAAAAATATGAATGAGCCAAAAAAAATCTGAATTAGCAAAAAAAAAAAAAATTAATTAGAAAAAAAAAATATGAATTAACAAAAAAAAAAAAACAATATGAATTAGAAAAAAAAAATCTGAATTAGCAAAAAAAAAAAAAAAAAAAATCTGAATTAGCAAAAAAAAAATGAATTATAAAAAAAATGAATTAGCAAAATATAAAAAAATATGAATTAGAAAAAAAAAAAAAAAATTTGAATTAGAAAAAAAAAATATGAATTAGAAAAAAAAAATATGAATTAGCAAAAAAAAAAAAATATGAATGAGCAAAAAAAAAAATCTGAATTAGCAAAAAAAGAAAAAAAAATTTGAATTATAAAAAAAAATATGAATTAGCAAAAAACCATGAATTAAAAAAAAAAAAATCTGAATTAGCAAAAAAAAAAAAATAAAAAATAAGAATTAGCAAAAAAAAAAGAAAAAAATGTGAATTAGCAAAAAAAAAAATATGAATTAAAAAAAAATAAGAAAAAAATATGAATTAGCAAAAAAAAAAAATATGAATGAGCAAAAAAAAAAATTTGAATTTGCAAAAAAAATATGAATTAGAAAAAAAAAACTGAATTAGCAAAAAAAAAAAAAAAATCTCAGTTAGCAAAACAAAATCTGAATTAGCAAAAAATAGAAAAAAAATCTGAATTAGCAAAAAAAAAAATGAATTATAAAAAAAAATGAATTAGCAAAAAAAAAAAATATGAATGAGCAAAAAAAAATCTGAATTAGCAAAAAAAAAATATGAATTAGAAAAAAAAAATGAATTAGCAAAAAAATATGAATTAGAAAAAAAAAAATAAAATTAGCGAAAAAAAAAATTTCTGAATTAGCAAAAAAAAATGAATTAGAAAAAAAAATAAAAAATAAGAATTAGCAAAAAAAAAGAAAAAAATGTGAATTAGCAAAAAAAAATATAAATTAGAAAAAAATAAAAAAAAAATATGAATTAGCAAAAAAAAAAAAAATATGAATTAGCAAAAAAAAAAAAAATGAATTAGAAAAAAAAATATGAATTAGCAAAAAAAAAAAAATTAGAAAAAAAATCTGAATTAGCAAAAAAAAAAAAAAAATGAATTAGAAAAAAAAATATGAATTAGCAAAAAAAAAAGATAAAAGTTTGAATTAGCAAAAAAAAAAATCTGAATTAGCAAAAAAATCTGAATTAGCAAAAAAAAAAAAAAATCTGAATTAGCAAAAAAAAAAAAAAAAAAAAAATCTGAATTAGCAAAAAAAAAAAAATGAATTTGAAAAAAAATAAAAATCTGAATTAGCAACAAAAAAAAAATATATGAATTAGAAGAAAAAAATATGAATTAGCAAAAAAATATGAATTAGAAAAAAAAATCTGAATAAGCAAAAAAAAAAAAAAAATTAGCAAAAAAAAAACAAAAAAATCTGAATTAATAAAAAAAAAAAAAAATCTGAATTAGAAAAAAAAATAAAAAATAAGAATTAGCAAAAAAAGAAAAAAATGTGAAATAGCAAAAAAAAATATGAATTAGAAAAAAATAAAAAAAAATATGAATTAGAAAAAAAAAAAATATGAATGAGCAAAAAAAATCTTAATTAGCAAAAAAAAAAAAAAAATGAATTAGAAAAAAAAATGAACTAGCAAAAAAAAAATATGAATGAGCAAAAAAAAAATCTGAATTAGCAAAAAAAAAATATGAATTAGAAAAAAAAATATGAATTAGCAAAAAAATATGAATTAGAAAAAAAAAATCTGAATTAGCAAAAAAAAAAAAAAAAATCTGAATTAGAAAAAAAATAAAAAATAAGAATTAGCAAAAAAAGAAAAAAAAAGAAAAAAATGTGAAATAGCAAAAAAAAATATGAATTAGAAAAAAATAAAAAAAATATGAATTAGCAAAAAAAAAAAATATGAATGAGCAAAAAAAAAACTGAATTAGCAAAAAAAAAAAAAAACTGAATTAGCAAAAAAAAAATGAATTAGCAAAAAAATCAAAAATAAGAATTAGCAAAAAAAAAAAAAAAGAAAAAAAAAATCTGAATTAGCAAAAAAAAAAATATGAATTAGAAAAAAAAAACAATTAGCATAAAATAAAAAAATATGAATTAGAAAAAAAAAAAAAATTTGAATTAGAAAAAAAAATATGAATTAGAAAAAAAAAATATGAATTAGCAAAAAAAGAAAAAAAATTTGAATTATAAAAAAAAAATATGAATTAACAAAAAAATATGAATTAAAAAAAAAAAATTTGAATTAGCAAAAAAAAAACAAAAAAATCTGAATTAGCAAAAAAAAAAGAAAAAAAATGTGAATTAGCAAAAAAAATATGAATTAGAAAAAAATAAAAAATAAAGATGAATTAGCAAAAAAAAAATATGAATGAGCCAAAAAAAATCTGAATTAGCAAAAAAAAAAAAAATTAATTAGAAAAAAAAAAATATGAATTAGCAAAAAAAAAAAAACAATATGAATTAGAAAAAAAAATCTGAATTAGCAAAAAAAAAAAAAAAAAAAAAAATCTGAATTAGCAAAAAAAAAATGAATTAGCAAAATATAAAAAAATATGAATTAGAAAAAAAAAAAAAAAATTTGAATTAGAAAAAAAAAAATATGAATTAGAAAAAAAAAATATGAATTAGCAAAAAAAAAAAATATGAATGAGCAAAAAAAAAATCTGAATTAGCAAAAAAAGAAAAAAAAATTTGAATTATAAAAAAAAATATGAATTAGCAAAAAACCATGAATTAAAAAAAAAAAAATCTGAATTAGCAAAAAAAAAAAATAAAAAATAAGAATTAGCAAAAAAAAAAGAAAAAAATGTGAATTAGCAAAAAAAAAAAATATGAATTAAAAAAAAATAAGAAAAAAATATGAATTAGCAAAAAAAAAAAATATGAATGAGCAAAAAAAAAAATTTGAATTTGCAAAAAAATATGAATTAGAAAAAAAAATCTGAATTAGCAAAAAAAAAAAAAAATCTCAGTTAGCAAAACAAAATCTGAATTAGCAAAAAATAGAAAAAAAATCTGAATTAGCAAAAAAAAAAAATGAATTATAAAAAAAAAATGAATTAGCAAAAAAAAAAAATATGAATGAGCAAAAAAAAATCTGAATTAGCAAAAAAAAAATATGAATTAGAAAAAAAAAAATGAATTAGCAAAAAAATATGAATTAGCAAAAAAAAAATTAAAATTAGCGAAAAAAAAAAATTTCTGAATTAGCAAAAAAAAATGAATTAGAAAAAAAAATAAAAAATAAGAATTAGCAAAAAAAAAGAAAAAAATGTGAATTAGCAAAAAAAAATATAAATTAGAAAAAAATAAAAAAAAAATATGAATTAGCAAAAAAAAAAAAAAATATGAATTAGCAAAAAAAAAAAAAATGAATTAGAAAAAAAAAATATGAATTAGCAAAAAAAAAAAAATTAGAAAAAAAATCTGAATTAGCAAAAAAAAAAAAAATGAATTAGAAAAAAAAATATGAATTAGCAAAAAAAAAAAGATAAAAGTTTGAATTAGCAAAAAAAAAAAATCTGAATTAGCAAAAAAATCTGAATTAGCAAAAAAAAAAAAAATCTGAATTAGCAAAAAAAAAAAAAAAAAAAAAATCTGAATTAGCAAAAAAAAAATGAATTTGAAATAAAATAAAAATCTGAATTAGCAACAAAAAAAAAAATATATGAATTAGAAGAAAAAAATATGAATTAGCAAAAAAATATGAATTAGAAAAAAAATCTGAATAAGCAAAAAAAAAAAAAAAATTAGCAAAAAAAAAACAAAAAAATCTGAATTAACAAAAAAAAAAAAAATCTGAATTAGAAAAAAAAATAAAAAATAAGAATTAGCAAAAAAAGAAAAAAATGTGAAATAGCAAAAAAAAAATATGAATTAGAAAAAAATAAAAAAAAATATGAATTAGCAAAAAAAAAAATATGAATGAGCAAAAAAAAATCTTAATTAGCAAAAAAAAAAAAAATTAATTAGAAAAAAAAATATGAATTAGCAAAAAAAAAAAAAAAATCTGAATTAGCAAAACAAAATCTGAATTAGCAAAAAAAAAAAAAAAAAATTAGAAAAAAAAATCTGAATTAGCAAAAAAAAAAAAAAATCTGAATTGGTAAAAAAAAAAAAATTTGCAAAAAAAAATTAGAACAAAAAAAAATCTGAATTAGCAAAAAAAAAAAAAAAATTAGCAAAAAAAAAAAAAAAAAAATAGAAAAAAAATTAGAAAAAAAAATCTGAATTAGCAAAAAAAAAATGAATTAGAAAAAAAAATGAATTAGCAAGAAAAAAATATGAATGAGCAAAAAAAATCTGAATTAGCAAAAAAAAAAAATATGAATTAGAAAAAAAAATATGAATTAGCAAAAAAATATGAATTAGAAAAAAAAATCTGAATTAGCAAAAAAAAAAAAAAAAAAAAAATCTGAATTAGAAAAAAAATAAAAAATAAGAATTAGCAAAAAAAGAAAAAAAAGAAAAAAATGTGAAATAGCAAAAAAAAATATGAATTAGAAAAAAATAAAAAAAATATGAATTAGCAAAAAAAAAAAATATGAATGAGCAAAAAAAAAATCTGAATTAGAAAAAAAAAAAAAAAAACTGAATTAGCAAAAAAAAAAAAATGAATTAGCAAAAAAATAAAAAATAAGAATTAGCAAAAAAAAAAAAAAGAAAAAAAAAATCTGAATTAGCAAAAAAAAAATATGAATTAGAAAAAAAAACAATTAGCAAAAAATAAAAAAATATGAATTAGAAAAAAAAAAAAAAAATTTGAATTAGAAAAAAAAAATATGAATTAGAAAAAAAAAAATATGAATTAGCAAAAAAAAAAAATTTGAATGAGCAAAAAAAAAATCTGAATTAGCAAAAAAAGAAAAAAAAATTGAATTATAAAAAAAAAATATGAATTAGCAAAAAAATATGAATTAAAAAAAAAAAAATCTGAATTAGCAAAAAAAAAACAAAAAAATCTGAATTAGCAAAAAAAAAGAAAAAAAATGTGAATTAGCAAAAAAAAATATGAATTAGAAAAAAAAAAAAATAAAGATGAATAGCAAAAAAAAAATATGAATGAGCAAAAAAAAAATCTGAATTAGCAAAAAAAAAAAAAATTAATTAGAAAAAAAAAAAATATGAATTAGCAAAAAAAAAAAACAATATGAATTAGAAGAAAAAAAATCTGAATTAGCAAAAAAAAAAAAAAAAAAAAAATCTGAATTAGCAAAAAAAAAATGAATTATAAAAAAAAATGAATTAGCAAAAAATAAAAAAATATGAATTAGAAAAAAAAAAAAAAATTTGAATTAGAAAAAAAAATATGAATTAGAAAAAAAAAATGAATTAGAAAAAAAAATATGAATTAGAAAAAAAAAAATATGAATTAGCAAAAAAAAAAAAAAATTGAATGAGCAAAAAAAAAATCTGAATTAGTAAAAAAAGAAAAAAAAATTGAATTATAAAAAAAAAATATGAATTAGCAAAAAAATATGAATTAAAAAAAAAAAATCTGAATTAGCAAAAAAAAAACAAAAAAATCTGAATTAGCAAAAAAAAAAGAAAAAAAATGTGAATTAGCAAAAAAAAAATATGAATTAGAAAAAAATAAAAAATAAAGATGAATTAGCAAAAAAAAAATATGAATGAGCAAAAAAAAAATCTGAATTAGCAAAAAAAAAAAATTAATTAGAAAAAAAAAATATGAATTAGCAAAAAAAAAAAACAATATGAATTAGAAAAAAAAAATCTGAATTAGCAAAAAAAAAAAAAAAAAAAAATCTGAATTAACAAAAAAAAAATGAATTATAAAAAAAATGAATTAGCAAAAAATAAAAAAATATGAATTAGAAAAAAAAAAAAAAATTTGAATTAGAAAAAAAAAATATGAATTAGAAAAAAAAAATGAATTAGCAAAAAAAAAAAATATGAATGAGCAAAAAAAAAATCTGAATTAGCAAAAAAAGAAAAAAAAATTGAATTATAAAAAAAAAATATGAATTAGCAAAAAAATATGAATTAAAAAAAAAAAAAATCTGAATTAGCAAAAAAAAAATAAAAAATAAGAATTAGCAAAAAAAAAAGAAAAAAATGTGAATTAGCAAAAAAAAAAAAAAAATATGAATAAAAAAAAATAAGAAAAAAATATGAATTAGCAAAAAAAAAAAATACGAATGAGCAAAAAAAAAAATCTGCATTAGCAAAAAAAATATGAATTAGAAAAAAAAAAATCTGAATTAGCAAAAAAAAAATCTGAATTAGCAAAACAAAATCTGAATTAGCAAAAAATAGAAAAAAAAATCTGAATTAGCAAAAAAAAATGAATTATAAAAAAAAATGAATTAGCAAAAAAAAAATATGAATGAGCAAAAAAAAATCTGAATTAGCAAAAAAAAAATATGAATTAGAAAAAAAAATATGAATTAGCAAAAAAATATGAATTAGCAAAAAAAAAATTAAAATTAGCGAAAAAAAAAATTCTGAATTAGCAAAAAAAAATGAATTAGAAAAAAAAATAAAAAATAAGAATTAGCAAACAAAAAGAAAAAAATGTGAATTAGCAAAAAAAAAATATAAATTAGAAAAAAACAAAAAAAAAAATATGAATTAGCAAAAAAAAAAAATATGAATTAGCAAAAAAAAAAAAATGAATTAGAAAAAAAAATATGAATTAGCAAAAAAAAAAAAAATTAGAAAAAAAATCTGAATTAGCAAAAAAAAAAAAAATATGAATTAGAAAAAAAAAATATGAATTAGCAAAAAAAAAAGATAAAAGTTTGAATTAGCAAAAAAAAAAAAATCTGAATTAGCAAAAAAAAAAAAAAAATAAATCTGAATTAGCAAAAAAAAAAAAAAAATATATGAATTAGCAAAAAAAAAATATGAATGAGCAAAAAAAAAAATCTGAATTAGCAAAAAAAAATATGCATTAGAAAAAAAATATGAATTAGCAAAAAAAAAAGAAAAAAATTTGAACTAGCAAAAAAAAAAAAAAAAAATCTGAATTAGCAAAAAAAATCTGAATTAGCAAAAAAAAAAAAAATGAATTAGAAAAAAAATAAAAATCTGAATTAGCAACAAAAAAAAATATATGAATTAGAAGCAAAAAAATATGAATTAGCAAAAAAATATGAATTAGAAAAAAAATCTGAATAAGCAAAAAAAAAAAAATAAAAATTAGCAAAAAAAAAAACAAAAAAAATCTGAATTAACAAAAAAAAAAAAAAAAAATCTGAATTAGAAAAAAAATAAAAAATAAGAATTAGCAAAAAATGAAAAAAATGTGAAATAGCAAAAAAAATATGAATTAGAAAAAAATAAAAAAAATATGAATTAACAAAAAAAAAATATGAATGAGCAAAAAAAAAATCTTAATTAGCAAAAAAAAAAAAAAAATTAATTAGAAAAAAAAATATGAATTAGCAAAAAAAAAAAATCTGAATTAGCAAAACAAAATCTGAATTAGCAAAAAAAAAATTAGAAAAAAAAAATCTGAATTAGCAAAAAAAAAAAATCTGTATTAGTAAAAAAAAAAAATTAGCAAAAAAAAAATTAGAACAAAAAAAAATCTGAATTGGCAAAAAAAAAAAATATATGAATTAGAAGAAAAAAATATGAATTAGCAAAAAAATATGAATTAGAAAAAAAAATCCGAATAAGCAAAAAAAAAAAAAAAAAAAATAGCAAAAAAAAAACAAAAAAATCTGAATTAACAAAAAAAAAAAAAAAATCTGAATTAGAAAAAAAAATAAAAAATAAGAATTAGCAAAAAAAGAAAAAAATGTGAAATAGCAAAAAAAAAATATGAATTAGAAAAAAATAAAAAAAAATATGAATTAGCAAAAAAAAAAATATGAATGAGCAAAAAAAAATCTTAATAGCAAAAAAAAAAAAAAAATAATTAGAAAAAAAAATATGAATTAGCAAAAAAAAAAAAAAACTGAATTAGCAAAACAAAATCTGAATTAGCAAAAAAAAAAAAAAAAAAATTAGAAAAAAAATCTGAATTAGCAAAAAAAAAAAATCTGAATTGGTAAAAAAAAAAAAAATTAGCAAAAAAAAATTAGAACAAAAAAAATCTGAATTAGCAAAAAAAAAAAAAAAATCTGAATTAAAAAAAAAAATAAAAAAAAAGAATTAGCAAAAAAAGAAAAAAATGTGAAATAGCAAAAAAAAAATATGAATTAGAAAAAAATAAAAAAAATATGAATTAGCAAAAAAAAAAAATATGAATGAGCAAAAAAAAATCTTAATTAGCAAAAAAAAAAAAAAATTAATTAGAAAAAAAAATATGAATTAGCAAAAAAAAAAAAAATCTGAATTAGCAAAAAAAAAAAAAAAAAAAAAAAAAATCTGAATTAGCAAAAAAAAAAATGAATTTGAAAAAAAATAAAAATCTGAATTAGCAACAAAAAAAAAAATATATGAATTAGAAGAAAAAAATATGAATTAGCAAAAAAATATGAATTAGAAAAAAAAATCTGAATAAGCAAAAAAAAAAACAAAAAAATCTGAATTAACAAAAAAAAAAAAAAAAATCTGAATTAGAAAAAAAAATAAAAAATAAGAATTAGCAAAAAAAGAAAAAAATGTGAAATAGCCAAAATAAAATATGAATTAGAAAAAATAAAAAAAAATATGAATTAGCAAAAAAAAAAAATATGAATGAGCAAAAAAAAATCTTAATTAGCAAAAAAAAAAAAAATTAATTAGAAAAAAAAATATGAATTAGCAAAAAAAAAAAAAAATCTGAATTAGCAAAACAAAATCTGAATTAGCAAAAAAAAAAAAAAAAAATTAGAAAAAAAAATCTGAATTAGCAAAAAAAAAAAAAATCTGAATTGGTAAAAAAAAAAAATTAGCAAAAAAAAATTAGAACAAAAAAAATCTGAATTAGCAAAAAAAAAAAAAATTAGCAAAAAAAAAAAAAAAAAAAAATAGAAAAAAAATTAGAAAAAAAATCTGAATTAGCAAAAAAAAAATGAATTAGAAAAAAAAATGAATTAGCAAAAAAAAAATATGAATGAGCAAAAAAAAATCTGAATTAGCAAAAAAATAAATATGAATTAGAAAAAAAAATATGAATTAGCAAAAAAAAAAAAAATTTGAATGAGCAAAAAAAAAATCTGAATTAGCAAAAAAAGAAAAAAAAATTGAATTATAAAAAAAAATATGAATTAGCAAAAAAATATGAATTAAAAAAAAAAAATCTGAATTAGCAAAAAAAAAACAAAAAAATCTGAATTAGCAAAAAAAAAGAAAAAAAATGTGAATTAGCAAAAAAAAAAATATGAATTAGAAAAAAATAAAAAATAAAGATGAATAGCAAAAAAAAAATATGAATGAGCAAAAAAAAAATCTGAATTAGCAAAAAAAAAAAATTAATTAGAAAAAAAAAATATGAATTAGCAAAAAAAAAAAACAATATGAATTAGAAAAAAAAAATCTGAATTAGCAAAAAAAAAAAAAAAAAAAAATCTGAATTAGCAAAAAAAAAAATGAATTATAAAAAAAAAATGAATTAGCAAAAAATAAAAAAATATGAATTAGAAAAAAAAAAAAAATTTGAATTAGAAAAAAAAATATGAATTAGAAAAAAAAAATGAATTAGAAAAAAAAAATATGAATTAGAAAAAAAAAATATGAATTAGCAAAAAAAAAAAAATTTGAATGAGCAAAAAAAAAATCTGAATTAGCAAAAAAAGAAGAAAAAAATTGAATTATAAAAAAAAAATATGAATTAGCAAAAAAATATGAATTAAAAAAAAAAAAATCTGAATTAGCAAAAAAAAAACAAAAAAATCTGAATTAGCAAAAAAAAAGAAAAAAAATTTGAATTAGCAAAAAAAAAATATGAATTAGAAAAAAATAAAAAATAAAGATGAATTAGCAAAAAAAAAAAATATGAATGAGCAAAAAAAAAATCTGAATTAGCAAAAAAAAAAAAATTAATTAGAAAAAAAAAATATGAATTAGCAAAAAAAAAAAACAATATGAATTAGAAAAAAAAAATCTGAATTAGCAAAAAAAAAAAAAAAAAATCTGAATTAGCAAAAAATAAAAAAATATGAATTAGAAAAAAAAAAAAAAATTTGAATTAGAAAAAAAAAATATGAATTAGAAAAAAAAAATGAATTAGCAAAAAAAAAAAAAAATATGAATGAGCAAAAAAAAAATCTGAATTAGCAAAAAAAGAAAAAAAATTTGAATTATAAAAAAAAAATATGAATTAGCAAAAAAATATGAATTAAAAAAAAAAAAATCTGAATTAGCAAAAAAAAAATAAAAAATAAGAATTAGCAAAAAAAAAAAGAAAAAAATGTGAATTAGCAAAAAAAAAAAAAAATATGAATTAAAAAAAAATAAGAAAAAAATATGAATTAGCAAAAAAAAAAAATATGAATGAGCAAAAAAAAAAATCTGCATTAGCAAAAAAAATATGAATTAGAAAAAAAAATCTGAATTAGCAAAAAAAAAATCTGAATTAGCAAAACAAAATCTGAATTAGCAAAAAATAGAAAAAAAAATCTGAATTAGCAAAAAAAAATGAATTATAAAAAAAATGAATTAGCAAAAAAAAAATATGAATGAGCAAAAAAAAATCTGAATTAGCAAAAAAAAATATGAATTAGAAAAAAAAATATGAATTAGCAAAAAAATATGAATTAGCAAAAAAAAAAAATTAAAATTAGCGAAAATAAAAATTTCTGAATTAGCAAAAAAAAAATGAATTAGAAAAAAAAATAAAAAATAAGAATTAGCAAACAAAAAGAAAAAAATGTGAATTAGCAAAAAAAAAAAATATAAATTAGAAAAAAATAAAAAAAAAATATGAATTAGCAAAAAAAAAAAAAATATGAATTAGCAAAAAAAAAAAAAAATGAATTAGAAAAAAAAATATGAATTAGCAAAAAAAAAAAAAATTAGAAAAAAAATCTGAATTAGCAAAAAAAAAAAAATATGCATTAGAAAAAAAATATGAATTAGCAAAAAAAAAAGAAAAAAATTTGAACTAGCAAAAAAAAAAAAATCTGAATTAGCAAAAAAAATCTGAATTAGCAAAAAAAAAAAAAAAAATGAATTAGAAAAGAAATAAAAATCTGAATTAGCAACAAAAAAAAATATATGAATTAGAAGAAAAAAAAAAATTAATTAGAAAAAAAAAATATGAATTAGCAAAAAAAAAAACAATATGAATTAGAAAAAAAAATATGAATTAGCAAAAAAATATGAATTAGCAAAAAAAAAAAAATTAAAATTAGCGAAAATAAAAATTTCTGAATTAGCAAAAAAAAAATGAATTAGAAAAAAAAATAAAAAATAAGAATTAGCAAACAAAAAGAAAAAAATGTGAATTAGCAAAAAAAAAAATATAAATTAGAAAAAAATAAAAAAAAAATATGAATTAGAAAAAATAAAAAAAAATATGAATTAGCAAAAAAAAAAAATATGAATGAGCAAAAAAAAATCTTAATTAGCAAAAAAAAAAAAAATTAATTAGAAAAAAAAATATGAATTAGCAAAACAAAAAAAAAAATCTGAATTAGCAAAACAAAATCTGAATTAGCAAAAAAAAAAAAAAAAAAATTAGAAAAAAAAATCTGAATTAGCAAAAAAAAAAAAAATCTGAATTGGTAAAAAAAAAAAATTAGCAAAAAAAAATTAGAACAAAAAAAATCTGAATTAGCAAAAAAAAAAAAAATTAGCAAAAAAAAAAAAAAAAAAA
The DNA here is from genome assembly GCA_963930735.1 of Dioctria linearis. Classification (NCBI taxonomy): domain Eukaryota; kingdom Metazoa; phylum Arthropoda; class Insecta; order Diptera; family Asilidae; genus Dioctria; species Dioctria linearis. The sequence goes on from CAWVNZ010000639.1 coordinate 467,677, forward strand.
AATAGAAAAAAAATTAGAAAAAAAATCTGAATTAGCAAAAAAAAAAATGAATTAGAAAAAAAAATGAATTAGCAAAAAAAAAATATGAATGAGCAAAAAAAAATCTGAATTAGCAAAAAAAAAAATATGAATTAGAAAAAAAAATATGAATTAGCAAAAAAAAAAAAAATTTGAATGAGCAAAAAAAAAATCTGAATTAGCAAAAAAAGAAAAAAAAATTGAATTATAAAAAAAAATATGAATTAGCAAAAAAATATGAATTAAAAAAAAAAAATCTGAATTAGCAAAAAAAAACAAAAAAATCTGAATTAGCAAAAAAAAAGAAAAAAAAATGTGAATTAGCAAAAAAAAAAATATGAATTAGAAAAAAATAAAAAATAAAGATGAATAGCAAAAAAAAAATATGAATGAGCAAAAAAAAAATCTGAATTAGCAAAAAAAAAAAATTAATTAGAAAAAAAAAATATGAATTAGCAAAAAAAAAAAACAATATGAATTAGAAAAAAAAAATCTGAATTAGCAAAAAAAAAAAAAAAAAAAAATCTGAATTAGCAAAAAAAAAAATGAATTATAAAAAAAAAATGAATTAGCAAAAAATAAAAAAATATGAATTAGAAAAAAAAAAAAAATTTGAATTAGAAAAAAAAATATGAATTAGAAAAAAAAAATGAATTAGAAAAAAAAAATATGAATTAGAAAAAAAAAATATGAATTAGCAAAAAAAAAAAATTTGAATGAGCAAAAAAAAAATCTGAATTAGCAAAAAAAGAAGAAAAAAATTGAATTATAAAAAAAAAATATGAATTAGCAAAAAAATATGAATTAAAAAAAAAAAAATCTGAATTAGCAAAAAAAAAACAAAAAAATCTGAATTAGCAAAAAAAAAGAAAAAAAATTTGAATTAGCAAAAAAAAAATATGAATTAGAAAAAAATAAAAAATAAAGATGAATTAGCAAAAAAAAAAAATATGAATGAGCAAAAAAAAAATCTGAATTAGCAAAAAAAAAAAAATTAATTAGAAAAAAAAAATATGAATTAGCAAAAAAAAAAACAATATGAATTAGAAAAAAAAAATCTGAATTAGCAAAAAAAAAAAAAAAAAATCTGAATTAGCAAAAAATAAAAAAATATGAATTAGGAAAAAAAAAAAAAATTTGAATTAGAAAAAAAAAATATGAATTAGAAAAAAAAAATGAATTAGCAAAAAAAAAAAAAATATGAATGAGCAAAAAAAAAATCTGAATTAGCAAAAAAAGAAAAAAAATTTGAATTATAAAAAAAAAATATGAATTAGCAAAAAAATATGAATTAAAAAAAAAAAAATCTGAATTAGCAAAAAAAAAATAAAAAATAAGAATTAGCAAAAAAAAAAAGAAAAAAATGTGAGTTAGCAAAAAAAAAAAAAAATATGAATTAAAAAAAAATAAGAAAAAAATATGAATTAGCAAAAAAAAAAAATATGAATGAGCAAAAAAAAAAATCTGCATTAGCAAAAAAAATATGAATTAGAAAAAAAAATCTGAATTAGCAAAAAAAAAATCTGAATTAGCAAAACAAAATCTGAATTAGCAAAAAATAGAAAAAAAAATCTGAATTAGCAAAAAAAAATGAATTATAAAAAAAAATGAATTAGCAAAAAAAAAATATGAATGAGCAAAAAAAAATCTGAATTAGCAAAAAAAAATATGAATTAGAAAAAAAATATGAATTAGCAAAAAAATATGAATTAGCAAAAAAAAAAAAAATTAAAATTAGCGAAAATAAAAATTTCTGAATTAGCAAAAAAAAAAATGAATTAGAAAAAAAAATAAAAAATAAGAATTAGCAAACAAAAAGAAAAAAATGTGAATTAGCAAAAAAAAAAATATAAATTAGAAAAAAATAAAAAAAAAATATGAATTAGCAAAAAAAAAAAAATATGAATTAGCAAAAAAAAAAAAAATGAATTAGAAAAAAAAAATATGAATTAGCAAAAAAAAAAAAAATTAGAAAAAAAATCTGAATTAGCAAAAAAAAAAAATATGCATTAGAAAAAAAATATGAATTAGCAAAAAAAAAAGAAAAAAATTTGAACTAGCAAAAAAAAAAAATCTGAATTAGCAAAAAAAATCTGAATTAGCAAAAAAAAAAAAAAATGAATTAGAAAAGAAATAAAAATCTGAATTAGCAACAAAAAAAAATATATGAATTAGAAGAAAAAAATATGAATTAGCAAAAAAATATGAATTAGGAAAAAAATCTGAATAAGCAAAAAAAAAAATAAAAATTAGCAAAAAAAAAAAACAAAAAAAATCTGAATTAACAAAAAAAAAAAAAAAAGCTGAATTAGAAAAAAAATAAAAAATAAGAATTAGCAAAAAAAGAAAAAAATGTGAAATAGCAAAAAAAATATGAATTAGAAAAAAATAAAAAAAATATGAATTAACAAAAAAAAAAATATGAATGAGCAAAAAAAAAATCTTAATTAGCAAAAAAAAAAAAAAAATTAATTAGAAAAAAAAATATGAATTAGCAAAAAAAAAAAAATCTGAATTAGCAAAACAAAATCTGAATTAGCAAAAAAAAAAAAAAAAAAATTAGAAAAAAAAATCTGAATTAGCAAAAAAAAAAATCTGTATTAGTAAAAAAAAAAAAAATTAGAACAAAAAAAAATCTGAATTAGCAAAAAAAAAATTAGCGAAAAAGAAAAAAATAGAAAAAAAATTAGAAAAAAAAATCTGAATTAGCAAAAAAAAAATCTGAATTAGCAAAAAAAAATATGAATTAGAAAAAAAAATATGAATTAGGAAAAAAATATGAATTAGAAAAAAAAAATCTGAATTAGCAAAAAAAAAAAATTAAAATTAGCGAAAAAAAAAAAATTTCTGAATTAGCAAAAAAAAAAATGAATTAGAAAAAAAAATAAGAAATAAGAATTAGCAAAAAAAAAAAGAAAAAAATGTGAATTAGCAAAAAAAAAAATATAAATTAGAAAAAAAAAAAAAAAAAAAATATTAGCAAAAAAAAAAAATATGAATTAGCAAAAAAAAAATGAATTAGAAAAAAAAATATGAATTAGCAAAAAAAAAAAAAATTAGAAAAAAAATCTGAATTGGCAAAAAAAAATAAAAAATATGAATTAGAAAAAAATAAATATGAATTAGCAAAAAAAAAAAGATAAAAATTTGAATTAGCAAAAAAAAAAATCTGAATTAGCAAAAAAAAAAAAAATCTGAATTAGCAAAAAAAAAATGAATTAGCAAAAAAAAAATATGAATGAGCAAAAAAAAATCTGAATTAGCAAAAAAAAATATGAATAGAAAAAAAAATATGAATTAGCAAAAAATTTGAACTAGCAAAAAAAAAATCTGAATTAGCAAAAAAAAAAAAAAAATCTGAATTAGCAAAAAACAAAAAAAATTAATTAGAAAAAAAATAAAAATCTGAATTAGCAAAAAAAAAATAAATATATGAATTAGAAAAAAAAATATGAATTAGCAAAAAAATATGAATTAGAAAAAAAAATCTGAATAAGCAAAAAAAAAAAAAAATAAAAATTAGCAAAAAAAAAACAAAAAAATCTGAATTAACAACAAAAAAAAAATCTGAATTAGAAAAAAAATAAAAAATAAGAATTAGCAAAAAAATATGAATTAAAAAAAAAAAATCTGAATTAGCAAAAAAAAAATAAAAAATAAGAATTAGCAAAAAAAAAAAGAAGAAAATGTGAATTAGCAAAAAAAAAAAAAAATATGAATTAAAAAAAAATAAGAAAAAAATATGAATTAGCAAAAAAAAAAAATATGAATGAGCAAAAAAAAAAATCTGCATTAGCAAAAAAAATATGAATTAGAAAAAAAAAACTGAATTAGAAAAAAAAATCTGAATTAGCAAAAAAAAAAAAAAAAAATCTGAATTAGCAAAAAATAAAAAAATATGAATTAGAAAAAAAAAAAAAATTTGAATTAGAAAAAAAAATATGAATTAGAAAAAAAAAATGAATTAGAAAAAAAAAATATGAATTAGAAAAAAAAAATATGAATTAGCAAAAAAAAAAAATTTGAATGAGCAAAAAAAAAATCTGAATTAGCAAAAAAAGAAAAAAAAATTGAATTATAAAAAAAAATATGAATTAGCAAAAAAATATGAATTAAAAAAAAAAAAATCTGAATTAGCAAAAAAAAAACAAAAAAATCTGAATTAGCAAAAAAAAAGAAAAAAAATGTGAATTAGCAAAAAAAAATATGAATTAGAAAAAAATAAAAAATAAAGATGAATAGCAAAAAAAAAATATGAATGAGCAAAAAAAAAATCTGAATTAGCAAAAAAAAAAAAATTAATTAGAAAAAAAAAATATGAATTAGCAAAAAAAAAAAACAATATGAATTAGAAGAAAAAAAATCTGAATTAGCAAAAAAAAAAAAAAAAAAAAAATCTGAATTAGCAAAAAAAAATGAATTATAAAAAAAAATGAATTAGCAAAAAATAAAAAAATATGAATTAGAAAAAAAAAAAAAAAATTTGAATTAGAAAAAAAAATATGAATTAGAAAAAAAAATGAATTAGAAAAAAAAATATGAATTAGAAAAAAAAAAATATGAATTAGCAAAAAAAAAAAAAATTGAATGAGCAAAAAAAAAATCTGAATTAGGAAAAAAAGAAAAAAAAATTGAATTATAAAAAAAAAAAATATGAATTAGCAAAAAAATATGAATTAAAAAAAAAAAATCTGAATTAGCAAAAAAAAAACAAAAAAATCTGAATTAGCAAAAAAAAAAGAAAAAAAATGTGAATTAGCAAAAAAAAAATATGAATTAGAAAAAAATAAAAAATAAAGATGAATTAGCAAAAAAAAATATGAATGAGCAAAAAAAAAATCTGAATTAGCAAAAAAAAAAAATTAATTAGAAAAAAAAAAAATTTGAATTAGAAAAAAAAATATGAATTAGAAAAAAAAAATGAATTAGAAAAAAAAATATGAATTAGAAAAAAAAATATGAATTAGCAAAAAAAAAAAAAATTGAATGAGCAAAAAAAAAATCTGAATTAGGAAAAAAAGAAAAAAAAATTGAATTATAAAAAAAAAAATATGAATTAGCAAAAAAATTTGAATTAAAAAAAAAAAATCTGAATTAGCAAAAAAAAAAAAAAAAATCTGAATTAGCAAAAAAATAAATGAATTATAAAAAAAATGAATTAGCAAAAAATAAAAAAATATGAATTAGAAAAAAAAAAAAAATTTGAATTAGAAAAAAAAATATGAATTAGAAAAAAAAATGAATTAGCAAAAAAAAAAAAATATGAATGAGCAAAAAAAAAATCTGAATTAGCAAAAAAAGAAAAAAAATTTGAATTATAAAAAAAAAATATGAATTAGCAAAAAAATATGAATTAAAAAAAAAAAAAATCTGAATTAGCAAAAAAAAAATAAAAAATAAGAATTAGCAAAAAAAAAAGAAAAAAATGTGAATTAGCAAAAAAAAAAAAAAATATGAATTAAAAAAAATAAGAAAAAAAATGAATTAGCAAAAAAAAAAATACGAATGAGCAAAAAAAAAAATCTGCATTAGCAAAAAAAATATGAATTAGAAAAAAAAAAATCTGAATTAGCAAAAAAAAAATCTGAATTAGCAAAACAAAATCTGAATTAGCAAAAAATAGAAAAAAAAATCTGAATTAGCAAAAAAAAATGAATTATAAAAAAAAATGAATTAGCAAAAAAAAAATATGAATGAGCAAAAAAAAATCTGAATTAGCAAAAAAAAATATGAATTAGAAAAAAAAAAATATGAATTAGCAAAAAAATATGAATTAGCAAAAAAAAAAATTAAAATTAGCGAAAAAAAAAATTTCTGAATTAGCAAAAAAAAATGAATTAGAAAAAAAAATAAAAAATAAGAATTAGCAAACAAAAAGAAAAAAATGTGAATTAGCAAAAAAAAAAATATAAATTAGAAAAAAACAAAAAAAAAATATGAATTAGCAAAAAAAAAAAATAAGAATTAGCAAAAAAAAAAAATGAATTAGAAAAAAAAATATGAATTAGCAAAAAAAAAAAATTAGAAAAAAAATCTGAATTAGCAAAAAAAAAAAAAATATGAATTAGAAAAAAAAAATATGAATTAGCAAAAAAAAAAGATAAAAGTTTGTATTAGCAAAAAAAAAAAAATCTGAATTAGCAAAAAAAAAAAAAAAAAAATCTGAATTAGCAAAAAAAAAAAAATGAATTAGAAAAAAAATAAAAATCTGAATTAGCAACAAAAAAAAATATATGAATTAGAAGCAAAAAAATATGAATTAGCAAAAAAATATGAATTAGAAAAAAAATCTGAATAAGCAAAAAAAAAAAAATAAAAATTAGCAAAAAAAAAACAAAAAAAATCTGAATTAACAAAAAAAAAAAAAAAATCTGAATTAGAAAAAAAATAAAAAATAAGAATTAGCAAAAAATGAAAAAAATGTGAAATAGCAAAAAAAATATGAATTAGAAAAAAATAAAAAAAATATGAATTAACAAAAAAAAAATATGAATGAGCAAAAAAAAAATCTTAATTAGCAAAAAAAAAAAAAAAATTAATTAGAAAAAAAAATATGAATTAGCAAAAAAAAAAAATCTGAATTAGCAAAACAAAATCTGAATTAGCAAAAAAAAAATTAGAAAAAAAAAATCTGAATTAGCAAAAAAAAAAAATCTGTATTAGTAAAAAAAAAAAAATTAGCAAAAAAAAAATTAGAACAAAAAAAATCTGAATTAGCAAAAAAAAAAAATATATGAATTAGAAGAAAAAAATATGAATTAGCAAAAAAATATGAATTAGAAAAAAAAATCTGAATAAGCAAAAAAAAAAAAAAAAAAATAGCAAAAAAAAAACAAAAAAATCTGAATTAACAAAAAAAAAAAAATCTGAATTAGAAAAAAAAATAAAAAATAAGAATTAGCAAAAAAAGAAAAAAATGTGAAATAGCAAAAAAAAAATATGAATTAGAAAAAAATAAAAAAAAATATGAATTAGCAAAAAAAAAAATATGAATGAGCAAAAAAAAATCTTAATAGCAAAAAGAAAAAAAAAAATATGAATTAGCAAAAAAAAAAAAAATCTGAATTAGCAAAACAAAATCTGAATTAGCAAAAAAAAAAAAAAAAAAATTAGAAAAAAAAATCTGAATTAGCAAAAAAAAAAATCTGAATTGGTAAAAAAAAAAAAAATTAGCAAAAAAAAATTAGAACAAAAAAAATCTGAATTAGCAAAAAAAAAAAAAAAAAATAGAAAAAAAATAAGAAAAAAAAATCTGAATTAGCAAAAAAAAAATGAATTAGAAAAAAAAATGAATTAGCAAAAAAAAAATATGAATGAGCAAAAAAAAATCTGAATTAGCAAAAAAAAAAATATGAATTAGAAAAAAAATATGAATTAGCAAAAAAATCTGAATTAGCAAAAAAAAAAAAAAGAAAAATCTGAATTAGCAAAAAAAAAAAATGAATTTGAAAAAAAATAAAAATCTGAATTAGCAACAAAAAAAAATATATGAATAGAAGAAAAAAATATGAATTAGCAAAAAAATATGAATTAGAAAAAAAAATCTGAATAAGCAAAAAAAAAAAAAAAAATTAGCAAAAAAAAACAAAAAAATCTGAATTAACAAAAAAAAAAAAAAAATCTGAATTAAAATAAAAAATAAAAAAAAAGAATTAGCAAAAAAAGAAAAAAATGTGAAATAGCAAAAAAAAAATATGAATTAGAAAAAAATAAAAAAAATATGAATTAGCAAAAAAAAAATATGAATGAGCAAAAAAAAATCTTAATTAGCAAAAAAAAAAAAATTAATTAGGAAAAAAAATATGAATTAGCAAAAAAAAAAAAAAATCTGAATTAGCAAAAAAAAAAAAAAAAAAAAAAAATCTGAATTAGCAAAAAAAAAAAATGAATTTGAAAAAAAATAAAAATCTGAATTAGCAACAAAAAAAAAATATATGAATTAGAAGAAAAAAATATGAATTAGCAAAAAAATATGAATTAGAAAAAAAAATCTGAATAAGCAAAAAAAAAAAAAACAAATTAGCAAAAAAAAACAAAAAAATCTGAATTAACAAAAAAAAAAAAAAAAATCTGAATTAGAAAAAAAAATAAAAAATAAGAATTAGCAAAAAAAGAAAAAAATGTGAAATAGCCAAAATAAAATATGAATTAGAAAAAATAAAAAAAAATATGAATTAGCAAAAAAAAAAAATATGAATGAGCAAAAAAAAATCTTAATTAGCAAAAAAAAAAAAAAATTAATTAGAAAAAAAAATATGAATTAGCAAAAAAAAAAAAAAAATCTGAATTAGCAAAACAAAATCTGAATTAGCAAAAAAAAAAAAAAATTAGAAAAAAAAATCTGAATTAGCAAAAAAAAAAAAAATCTGAATTGGTAAAAAAAAAAAAATTAGTAAAAAAAAATTAGAACAAAAAAAATCTGAATTAGCAAAAAAAAAAAAAATTAGCAAAAAAAAAAAAAAAAAAAAATAGAAAAAAAATTAGAAAAAAAATCTGAATTAGCAAAAAAAAAAATGAATTAGAAAAAAAAATGAATTAGCAAAAAAAAAATATGAATGAGCAAAAAAAAAATCTGAATTAGCAAAAAAAAAAATATGAATTAGCAAAAAAAAAAAAATTTGAATGAGCAAAAAAAAAATCTGAATTAGCAAAAAAAGAAAAAAAAATTGAATTATAAAAAAAAATATGAATTAGCAAAAAAATATGAATTAAAAAAAAAAAATCTGAATTAGCAAAAAAAAAACAAAAAAATCTGAATTAGCAAAAAAAAAGAAAAAAAATGTGAATTAGCAAAAAAAAAAATATGAATTAGAAAAAAATAAAAAATAAAGATGAATAGCAAAAAAAAAATATGAATGAGCAAAAAAAAAATCTGAATTAGCAAAAAAAAAAAAATTAATTAGAAAAAAAAAAATATGAATTAGCAAAAAAAAAAAACAATATGAATTAGAAAAAAAAAATCTGAATTAGCAAAAAAAAAAAAAAAAAAAAATCTGAATTAGCAAAAAAAAAAAATGAATTATAAAAAAAGAATGAATTAGCAAAAAATAAAAAAATATGAATTAGAAAAAAAAAAAAATTTGAATTAGAAAAAAAATATGAATTAGAAAAAAAAAAATGAATTAGAAAAAAAAAATATGAATTAGAAAAAAAAAATATGAATTAGCAAAAAAAAAAAAATTTGAATGAGCAAAAAAAAAATCTGAATTAGCAAAAAAAGAAAAAAAAATTGAATTATAAAAAAAAAATATGAATTAGCAAAAAAATATGAATTAAAAAAAAAAAAATCTGAATTAGCAAAAAAAAAACAAAAAAATCTGAATTAGCAAAAAAAAAGAAAAAAAATGTGAATTAGCAAAAAAAAAATATGAATTAGAAAAAAATAAAAAATAAAGATGAATTAGCAAAAAAAAAAAATATGAATGAGCAAAAAAAAATCTGAATTAGCAAAAAAAAAAAAATTAATTAGAAAAAAAAAATATGAATTAGCAAAAAAAAAAAAACAATATGAATTAGAAAAAAAAAATCTGAATTAGCAAAAAAAAAAAAAAAAATCTGAATTAGCAAAAAATAAAAAAATATGAATTAGAAAAAAAAAAAAAATTTGAATTAGAAAAAAAAAATATGAATTAGAAAAAAAAAATTAATTAGCAAAAAAAAAAAAAATATGAATGAGCAAAAAAAAAATCTGAATTAGCAAAAAAAGAAAAAAAATTTGAATTATAAAAAAAAAATATGAATTAGCAAAAAAATATGAATTAAAAAAAAAAAATCTGAATTAGCAAAAAAAAAATCTGAATTAGCAAAAAATAGAAAAAAAAATCTGAATTAGCAAAAAAAAATGAATTATAAAAAAAAATGAATTAGCAAAAAAAAAATATGAATGAGCAAAAAAAAATCTGAATTAGCAAAAAAAAATATGAATTAGAAAAAAAAATATGAATTAGCAAAAAAATATGAATTAGCAAAAAAAAAAAAAAATTAAAATTAGCGAAAATAAAAATTTCTGAATTAGCAAAAAAAAAATGAATTAGAAAAAAAAATAAAAAATAAGAATTAGCAAACAAAAAGAAAAAAATGTGAATTAGCAAAAAAAAAAATATAAATTAGAAAAAAATAAAAAAAAAATATGAATTAGCAAAAAAAAAAAAAATATGAATTAGCAAAAAAAAAAATGAATTAGAAAAAAAAAATATGAATTAGCAAAAAAAAAAAAAATTAGAAAAAAAATCTGAATTAGCAAAAAAAAAAAATATGCATTAGAAAAAAAATATGAATTAGCAAAAAAAAAAGAAAAAAATTTGAACTAGCAAAAAAAAAAAATCTGAATTAGCAAAAAAAATCTGAATTAGCAAAAAAAAAAAAAAAAAATGAATTAGAAAAGAAATAAAAATCTGAATTAGCAACAAAAAAAAATATATGAATTAGAAGAAAAAAATATGAATTAGCAAAAAAATATGAATTAGAAAAAAAATCTGAATAAGCAAAAAAAAAAAAATAAAAATTAGCAAAAAAAAAAAACAAAAAAAATCTGAATTAACAAAAAAAAAAAAAAAAAGCTGAATTAGAAAAAAAATAAAAAATAAGAATTAGCAAAAAAAGAAAAAAATGTGAAATAGCAAAAAAAATATGAATTAGAAAAAAATAAAAAAAATATGAATTAACAAAAAAAAAATATGAATGAGCAAAAAAAAAATCTTAATTAGCAAAAAAAAAAAAAAAATTAATTAGAAAAAAAAATATGAATTAGCAAAAAAAAAAAAATCTGAATTAGCAAAACAAAATCTGAATTAGCAAAAAAAAAAAAAAAAAAAAAAATTAGAAAAAAAAAATCTGAATTAGCAAAAAAAAAAATCTGTATTAGTAAAAAAAAAAAAATTAGAACAAAATAAAATCTGAATTAGCAAAAAAAAAATTAGCGAAAAAGAAAAAAATAGAAAAAAAATTAGAAAAAAAATCTGAATTAGCAAAAAAAAAATCTGAATTAGCAAAAAAAAATATGAATTAGAAAAAAAATATGAATTAGGAAAAAAATATGAATTAGAAAAAAAAAATCTGAATTAGCAAAAAAAAAAAATTAAAATTAGCGAAAAAAAAAAAATTTCTGAATTAGCAAAAAAAAAAATGAATTAGAAAAAAAAATAAAAAATAAGAATTAGCAAAAAAAAAAGAAAAAAATGTGAATTAGCAAAAAAAAAAATATAAATTAGAAAAAAAAAAAAAAAATATGAATTAGCAAAAAAAAAAAATATGAATTAGCAAAAAAAAAAATGAATTAGAAAAAAAAATATGAATTGGCAAAAAAAAAAAAAAATTAGAAAAAAAATCTGAATTGGCAAAAAAAAATAAAAAATATGAATTAGAAAAAAATAAATATGAATTAGCAAAAAAAAAAGATAAAAATTTGAATTAGCAAAAAAAAAAATCTGAATTAGCAAAAAAAAAAAAAATCTGAATTAGCAAAAAAAAAATGAATTAGCAAAAAAAAAATATGAATGAGCAAAAAAAAATCTGAATTAGCAAAAAAAAATATGAATAGAAAAAAAAAATATGAATTAGCAAAAAATTTGAACTAGCAAAAAAAAAATCTGAATTAGCAAAAAAAAAAAAAAAATCTGAATTAGCAAAAAACAAAAAAAATTAATTAGAAAAAAAATAAAAATCTGAATTAGCAAAAAAAAAATAAATATATGAATTAGAAAAAAAAATATGAATTAGCAAAAAAATATGAATTAGAAAAAAAAATCTGAATAAGCAAAAAAAAAAAAAAAATAAAAATTAGCAAAAAAAAATCAAAAAAATCTGAATTAACAACAAAAAAAAAAATCTGAATTAGAAAAAAAATAAATAAGAATTAGCAAAAAAATGTGAATTAGCAAAAAAAAATATGAATTAGAAAAAAATAAAAAAAAATATGAATTAGCAAAAAAAAAAAATATGAATGAGCAAAAAAAAAATCTGAATTAGCAAAAAAAAAAAAAAAAAATTATTAGAAAAAAAAATATGAATTAGCAAAAAAAAAAAAAATCTGAACTAACAAAACAAAATCTGAATTAGCAAAAAAAAAAAAAAAAATTAGAAAAAAAAATTCCGAATTAGAAAAAAAAAATTAGCAAAAAAAAATTAGAACAAAAAAAAAATTTGAATTAGCAAAAAAAAAATCTGAATTAGCAAAAAAAAAAAAATATGAATTAGCAAAAAAAAAAATTTTGAATGAGCAAAAAAAAATCTAAATTAGCAAAAAAAAAAAAAATCTGAATTAGCAAAACAAAATCTGAATTAGCAAAAAAAAAAATCTGTATTAGTAAAAAAAAAAATTAGAACAAAAAAAAATCTGAATTAGCAAAAAAAAAATTAGCGAAAAAGAAAAAAATAGAAAAAAAATTAGAAAAAAAAATCTGAATTAGCAAAAAAAAAATCTGAATTAGCAAAAAAAATATGAATTAGAAAAAAAAAATATGAATTAGGAAAAAAATATGAATTAGAAAAAAAAAATCTGAATTAGCAAAAAAAAAAAATTAAAATTAGCGAAAAAAAAAAAAATTCTGAATTAGCAAAAAAAAAATGAATTAGAAAAAAAAATAAAAAATAAGAATTAGCAAAAAAAAAAAGAAAAAAATGTGAATTAGCAAAAAAAAAATATAAATTAGAAAAAAAAAAAAAATATGAATTAGCAAAAAAAAAAAATATGAATTAGCAAAAAAAAAAAATGAATTAGAAAAAAAAATATGAATTAGCAAAAAAAAAAAAAATTTGAAAAAAAATCTGAATTGGCAAAAAAAAATAAAAAATATGAATTAGAAAAAAATAAATATGAATTAGCAAAAAGAAAAGATTAAAATTTGAATTAGCAAAAAAAAAAATCTGAATTAGCAAAAAAAAAAAAATCTGAATTAGCAAAAAAAAAAATGAATTAGCAAAAAAAAAATATGAATGAGCAAAAAAAAATCTGAATTAGCAAAAAAAAATATGAATAGAAAAAAAAAATATGAATTAGCAAAAAATTTGAACTAGCAAAAAAAAAATCTGAATTAGCAAAAAAAAAAAAAAAAAAATCTGAATTAGCAAAAAACAAAAAAAATTAATTAGAAAAAAAATAAAAATCTGAATTAGCAAAAAAAAAAAATATATGAATTAGAAAAAAAAATATGAATTAGCAAAAAAATATGAATTAGAAAAAAAAATATGAATTAGCAAAAAAAAAAAGATAAAAGTTTGAATTAGCAAAAAAAAAAAATCTGAATTAGCAAAAAAATCTGAATTAGCAAAAAAAAAAAAAAATCTGAATTAGCAAAAAAAAAAAAAAAAAAAAAATCTGAATTAGCAAAAAAAAAAAAATGAATTTGAAAAAAAATAAAAATCTGAATTAGCAACAAAAAAAAATATATGAATTAGAAGAAAAAATATGAATTAGCAAAAAAATATGAATTAGAAAAAAAATCTGAATAAGCAAAAAAAAAAAAAAATTAGCAAAAAAAAAACAAAAAAATCTGAATTAACAAAAAAAAAAAAAAATATGAATTAGAAAAAAATAAAAAAAAATATGAATTAGCAAAAAAAAAAATATGAATGAGCAAAAAAAAATCTTAATTAGCAAAAAAAAAATTAATTAGAAAAAAAAATATGAATTAGCAAAAAAAAAAAAAAATCTGAATTAGCAAAACAAAATCTGAATTAGCAAAAAAAAAAAAAAAAATTAGAAAAAAAAATCTGAATTAGCAAAAAAAAAAAAAAATCTGAATTGGTAAAAAAAAAAAAATTTGCAAAAAAAAATTAGAACAAAAAAAATCTGAATTAGCAAAAAAAAAAAAAAATTAGCAAAAAAAAAAAAAAAAAAAATAGAAAAAAAAATCTGAATTAGCAAAAAAAAATGAATTAGAAAAAAAAATGAATTAGCAAAAAAAAAGTATGAATGAGCAAAAAAAAAATCTGAATTAGCAAAAAAAAAAAAATATGAATTAGAAAAAAAAATATGAATTAGCAAAAAAATATGAATTAGAAAAAAAAATCTGAATTAGCAAAAAAAAAAAAAAAAAAAAATCTGAATTAGAAAAAAATAAAAAATAAGAATTAGCAAAAAAAGAAAAAAAAGAAAAAAATGTGAAATAGCAAAAAAAAATATGAATTAGAAAAAAATAAAAAAAAATATGAATTAGCAAAAAAAAAAAATATGAATGAGCAAAAAAAAAATCTGAATTAGAAAAAAAAAAAAAAAACTGAATTAGCAAAAAAAAAAAAAATGAATTAGCAAAAAAATAAAAAATAAGAATTAGCAAAAAAAAAAAAGAAAAAAAAAATCTGAATTAGCAAAAAAAAAATATGAATTAGAAAAAAAACAATTAGCAAAAAATAAAAAAATATGAATTAGAAAAAAAAAAAAAAAATTTGAATTAGAAAAAAAAATATGAATTAGAAAAAAAAAAATATGAATTAGCAAAAAAAAAAAATTTGAATGAGCAAAAAAAAAATCTGAATTAGCAAAAAAAGAAAAAAAAATTGAATTATAAAAAAAAAATATGAATTAGCAAAAAAATAAGAATTAAAAAAAAAAAAATCTGAATTAGCAAAAAAAAAACAAAAAAATTTGAATTAGCAAAAAAAAAGAAAAAAAATGTGAATTAGCAAAAAAAATATGAATTAGAAAAAAATAAAAAATAAAGATGAATAGCAAAAAAAAAATATGAATGAGCAAAAAAAAATCTGAATTAGCAAAAAAAAAAAAAATTAATTAGAAAAAAAAATATGAATTAGCAAAAAAAAAAACAATATGAATTAGAAGAAAAAAAATCTGAATTAGCAAAAAAAAAAAAAAAAAAAAATCTGAATTAGCAAAAAAAAAATGAATTATAAAAAAAAATGAATTAGCAAAAAATAAAAAAATATGAATTAGAAAAAAAAAAAAAAATTTGAATTAGAAAAAAAAATATGAATTAGAAAAAAAAATGAATTAGAAAAAAAAATATGAATTAGAAAAAAAAAAATATGAATTAGCAAAAAAAAAAAAAATTGAATGAGCAAAAAAAAAATCTGAATTAGCAAAAAAAGAAAAAAAAATTGAATTATAAAAAAAAAATATGAATTAGCAAAAAAATATGAATTAAAAAAAAAAAAATCTGAATTAGCAAAAAAAAAAACAAAAAAATCTGAATTAGCAAAAAAAAAAAGAAAAAAAATGTGAATTAGCAAAAAAAAAATATGAATTAGAAAAAAATAAAAAATAAAGATGAATTAGCAAAAAAAAAATATGAATGAGCAAAAAAAAAAATCTGAATTAGCAAAAAAAAAAATTAATTAGAAAAAAAAAAATATGAATTAGCAAAAAAAAAAACAATATGAATTAGAAAAAAAAAATCTGAATTAGCAAAAAAAAAAAAAAAAAAAAAATCTGAATTAGCAAAAAAAAAAATGAATTATAAAAAAAATGAATTAGCAAAAAATAAAAAAATATGAATTAGAAAAAAAAAAAAAAAATTTGAATTAGAAAAAAAAATATGAATTAGAAAAAAAAAATGAATTAGCAAAAAAAAAAAATATGAATGAGCAAAAAAAAAATCTGAATTAGCAAAAAAAGAAAAAAAATTTGAATTATAAAAAAAAAATATGAATTAGCAAAAAAATATGAATTAAAAAAAAAAAAAATATGAATTAGCAAAAAAAAAATAAAAAATAAGAATTAGCAAAAAAAAAAGAAAAAAATGTGAATTAGCAAAAAAAAAAAAAAAATATGAATTAAAAAAAATAAGAAAAAAATATGAATTAGCAAAAAAAAAAAATACGAATGAGCAAAAAAAAAATCTGCATTAGCAAAAAAAATATGAATTAGAAAAAAAAAATCTGAATTAGCAAAAAAAAAATCTGAATTAGCAAAACAAAATCTGAATTAGCAAAAAATAGAAAAAAAAATCTGAATTAGCAAAAAAAAATGAATTATAAAAAAAAATGAATTAGCAAAAAAAAAAAATATGAATGAGCAAAAAAAAATCTGAATTAGCAAAAAAAAAATATGAATTAGAAAAAAAAATATGAATTAGCAAAAAAATATGAATTAGCAAAAAAAAAAATTAAAATTAGCGAAAAAAAAAATTTCTGAATTAGCAAAAAAAAATGAATTAGAAAAAAAAATAAAAAATAAGAATTAGCAAACAAAAAGAAAAAAATGTGAATTAGCAAAAAAAAAAATATAAATTAGAAAAAAACAAAAAAAAAATATGAATTAGCAAAAAAAAAAAAATATGAATTAGCAAAAAAAAAAAAAATGAATTAGAAAAAAAAATATGAATTAGCAAAAAAAAAAAAAATTAGAAAAAAAATCTGAATTAGCAAAAAAAAAAAATATGAATTAGAAAAAAAAAATATGAATTAGCAAAAAAAAAAGATAAAAGTTTGAATTAGCAAAAAAAAAAAAAAAAAATCTGAATTAGCAAAAAAAAAAAAAAAATATATGAATTAGCAAAAAAAAAATATGAATGAGCAAAAAAAAAAATCTGAATTAGGAAAAAAAAAAATATGCATTAGAAAAAAAATATGAATTAGCAAAAAAAAAAGAAAAAAATTTGAACTAGCAAAAAAAAAAAAAAAAAAATCTGAATTAGCAAAAAAAAATCTGAATTAGCAAAAAAAAAAAAAAAAAAATGAATTAGAAAAAAAATAAAAATCTGAATTAGCAACAAAAAAAAATATATGAATTAGAAGCAAAAAAATATGAATTAGCAAAAAAATATGAATTAGAAAAAAAATCTGAATAAGCAAAAAAAAAAAATAAAAATTAGCAAAAAAAAAAAACAAAAAAAATCTGAATTAACAAAAAAAAAAAAAAAATCTGAATTAGAAAAAAAATAAAATATAAGAATTAGCAAAAAATGAAAAAAATGTGAAATAGCAAAAAAAATATGAATTAGAAAAAAATAAAAAAAATATGAATTAACAAAAAAAAAATATGAATGAGCAAAAAAAAATCTTAATTAGCAAAAAAAAAAAAAAAATTAATTAGAAAAAAAAATATGAATTAGCAAAAAAAAAAAAATCTGAATTAGCAAAACAAAATCTGAATTAGCAAAAAAAAAAAAAAAAAAAATTAGAAAAAAAAAATCTGAATTAGCAAAAAAAAAAATCTGTATTAGTAAAAAAAAAAAAATTAGCAAAAAAAAAATTAGAACAAAAAAAAATCTGAATTAGCAAAAAAAAAAATATATGAATTAGAAGGAAAAAATATGAATTAGCAAAAAAATATGAATTAGAAAAAAAAATCTGAATAAGCAAAAAAAAAATAGCAAAAAAAAAAACAAAAAAATCTGAATTAACAAAAAAAAAAAAATCTGAATTAGAAAAAAAAATAAAAAATAAGAATTAGCAAAAAAAGAAAAAAATGTGAAATAGCAAAAAAAAAATATGAATTAGAAAAAAATAAAAAAAAATATGAATTAGCAAAAAAAAAAAATATGAATGAGCAAAAAAAAATCTTAATAGCAAAAAAAAAAAAAAATAATTAGAAAAAAAAATATGAATTAGCAAAAAAAAAAAAATCTGAATTAGCAAAACAAAATCTGAATTAGCAAAAAAAAAAAAAAAAAATTAGAAAAAAAAATCTGAATTAGCAAAAAAAAAAAAATCTGAATTGGTAAAAAAAAAAAAAATTAGCAAAAAAAAATTAGAACAAAAAAAATCTGAATTAGCAAAAAAAAAAAAAAAAATTAGCAAAAAAAAAAAAAAAAAAAAATAGAAAAAAAATAAGAAAAAAAAATCTGAATTAGCAAAAAAAAAATGAATTAGAAAAAAAAATGAATTAGCAAAAAAAAAATATGAATGAGCAAAAAAAAAATCTGAATTAGCAAAAAAAAAAATATGAATTAGAAAAAAAATATGAATTAGCAAAAAAATCTGAATTAGCAAAAAAAAAAAAAAAAAATCTGAATTAGCAAAAAAAAAAAAATGAATTTGAAAAAAAATAAAAATCTGAATTAGCAACAAAAAAAAAATATATGAATAGAAGAAAAAAATATGAATTAGCAAAAAAATATGAATTAGAAAAAAAAATCTGAATAAGCAAAAAAAAAAAAAAATAATTAGCAAAAAAAAAACAAAAAAATCTGAATTAACAAAAAAAAAAAAAAATCTGAATTAAAAAAAAAATAAAAAAAAAGAATTAGCAAAAAAAGAAAAAAATGTGAAATAGCAAAAAAAAAATATGAATTAGAAAAAAATAAAAAAAATATGAATTAGCAAAAAAAAAAATATGAATTAGCAAAAAAAAAAATATGAATGAGCAAAAAAAAATCTTAATTAGCAAAAAAAAAAAAAAATTAATTAGAAAAAAAAATATGAATTAGCAAAAAAAATAAAAAATCTGAATTAGCAAAAAAAAAAAAAAAAAAAAAAAAAAAAAAATCTGAATTAGCAAAAAAAAAAATGAATTTGAAAAAAAATAAAAATCTGAATTAGCAACAAAAAAAAATATATGAATTAGAAGAAAAAAATATGAATTAGCAAAAAAATATGAATTAGAAAAAAAATCTGAATAAGCAAAAAAAAAAAAACAAATTAGCAAAAAAAAAAACAAAAAAATCTGAATTAACAAAAAAAAAAAAAAAATCTGAATTAGAAAAAAAAATAAAAAATAAGAATTAGCAAAAAAAGAAAAAAATGTGAAATAGCCAAAATAAAATATGAATTAGAAAAAATAAAAAAAAATACGAATTAGCAAAAAAAAAAATATGAATGAGCAAAAAAAAATCTTAATTAGCAAAAAAAAAAAAAAATTAATTAGAAAAAAAAATATGAATTAGCAAAAAAAAAAAAAAATCTGAATTAGCAAAACAAAATCTGAATTAGCAAAAAAAAAAAAAAAATTAGAAAAAAAAATCTGAATTAGCAAAAAAAAAAAAAATCTGAATTGGTAAAAAAAAAAAAATTAGCAAAAAAAAATTAGAACAAAAAAAATCTGAATTAGCAAAAAAAAAAAAATTAGCAAAAAAAAAAAAAAAAAAAATAGAAAAAAAATTAGAAAAAAAATCTGAATTAGCAAAAAAAAAAATGAATTAGAAAAAAAAATGAATTAGCAAAAAAAAAATATGAATGAGCAAAAAAAAAATCTGAATTAGCAAAAAAAAAAATATGAATTAGAAAAAATAATATGAATTAGCAAAAAAAAAAAAATTTGAATGAGCAAAAAAAAATCTGAATTAGCAAAAAAAGAAAAAAAAATTGAATTATAAAAAAAAATATGAATTAGCAAAAAAATATGAATTAAAAAAAAAATCTGAATTAGCAAAAAAAAAAACAAAAAAATCTGAATTAGCAAAAAAAAAGAAAAAAAATGTGAATTAGCAAAAAAAAAATATGAATTAGAAAAAAATAAAAAATAAAGATGAATAGCAAAAAAAAAATATGAATGAGCAAAAAAAAAATCTGAATTAGCAAAAAAAAAAAATTAATTAGAAAAAAAAAATATGAATTAGCAAAAAAAAAAAAACAATATGAATTAGAAAAAAAAAATCTGAATTAGCAAAAAAAAAAAAAAAAAAAAAATCTGAATTAGCAAAAAAAAAAATGAATTATAAAAAAAAATGAATTAGCAAAAAATAAAAAAATATGAATTAGAAAAAAAAAAAAATTTGAATTAGAAAAAAAAATATGAATTAGAAAAAAAAAATGAATTAGAAAAAAAAAATATGAATTAGAAAAAAAAAATATGAATTAGCAAAAAAAAAAAAATTTGAATGAGCAAAAAAAAAATCTGAATTAGCAAAAAAAGAAAAAAAAATTGAATTATAAAAAAAAAATATGAATTAGCAAAAAAATATGAATTAAAAAAAAAAAAATCTGAATTAGCAAAAAAAAAACAAAAAAATCTGAATTAGCAAAAAAAAGAAAAAAAATGTGAATTAGCAAAAAAAAAATATGAATTAGAAAAAAATAAAAAATAAAGATGAATTAGCAAAAAAAAAAATATGAATGAGCAAAAAAAAAATCTGAATTAGCAAAAAAAAAAAAATTAATTAGAAAAAAAAAATATGAATTAGCAAAAAAAAAAAAACAATATGAATTAGAAAAAAAAAATCTGAATTAGCAAAAAAAAAAAAAAAAAATCTGAATTAGCAAAAAAAAAAATGAATTATAAAAAAAAATGAATTAGCAAAAAATAAAAAAATATGAATTAGAAAAAAAAAAAAAATTTGAATTAGAAAAAAAAAATATGAATTAGAAAAAAAAAAATGAATTAGCAAAAAAAAAAAAAAATATGAATGAGCAAAAAAAAAATCTGAATTAGCAAAAAAAGAAAAAAAATTTGAATTATAAAAAAAAAATATGAATTAGCAAAAAAATATGAATTAAAAAAAAAAAAATCTGAATTAGCAAAAAAAAAATAAAAAATAAGAATTAGCAAAAAAAAAAAGAAAAAAATGTGAATTAGCAAAAAAAAAAAAAAATGAATTAAAAAAAAATAAGAAAAAAATATGAATTAGCAAAAAAAAAAATATGAATGAGCAAAAAAAAAAATCTGCATTAGCAAAAAAAATATGAATTAGAAAAAAAAATCTGAATTAGCAAAAAAAAAAATCTGAATTAGCAAAACAAAATCTGAATTAGCAAAAAATAGAAAAAAAAATCTGAATTAGCAAAAAAAAATGAATTATAAAAAAAATGAATTAGCAAAAAAAAAAATATGAATGAGCAAAAAAAAATCTGAATTAGCAAAAAAAAAATATGAATTAGAAAAAAAAATATGAATTAGCAAAAAAATATGAATTAGCAAAAAAAAAAAATTAAAATTAGCGAAAATAAAAATTTCTGAATTAGCAAAAAAAAAATGAATTAGAAAAAAAAATAAAAAATAAGAATTAGCAAACAAAAAGAAAAAAATGTGAATTAGCAAAAAAAAAATATAAATTAGAAAAAAATAAAAAAAAAATATGAATTAGCAAAAAAAAAAAAATATGAATTAGCAAAAAAAAAAAAATGAATTAGAAAAAAAAAATATGAATTAGCAAAAAAAAAAAAATTAGAAAAAAAATCTGAATTAGCAAAAAAAAAAAAATATGCATTAGAAAAAAAATATGAATTAGCAAAAAAAAAAGAAAAAAATTTGAACTAGCAAAAAAAAAAAATCTGAATTAGCAAAAAAAATCTGAATTAGCAAAAAAAAAAAAAAAATGAATTAGAAAAGAAATAAAAATCTGAATTAGCAACAAAAAAAAATATATGAATTAGAAGAAAAAAATATGAATTAGCAAAAAAATATGAATTAGAAAAAAAATCTGAATAAGCAAAAAAAAAAAAATAAAAATTAGCAAAAAAAATCTGAATTAACAAAAAAAAAAAAAAAAAAAGCTGAATTAGAAAAAAAATAAAAAATAAGAATTAGCAAAAAAAGAAAAAAATGTGAAATAGCAAAAAAAATATGAATTAGAAAAAAATAAAAAAAATATGAATTAACAAAAAAAAAATATGAATGAGCAAAAAAAAAATCTTAATTAGCAAAAAAAAAAAAAATTAATTAGAAAAAAAAATATGAATTAGCAAAAAAAAAAAAAAATCTGAATTAGCAAAACAAAATCTGAATTAGCAAAAAAAAAAAAAAAAAAAAATTAGAAAAAAAAAATCTGAATTAGCAAAAAAAAAAAATCTGTATTAGTAAAAAAAAAAAATTAGAACAAAAAAAAATCTGAACTAGCAAAAAAAAAATTAGCGAAAAAGAAAAAAATAGAAAAAAAATTAGAAAAAAAAATCTGAATTAGCAAAAAAAAAATCTGAATTAGCAAAAAAAAATATGAATTAGAAGAAAAAAATATGAATTAGGAAAAAAATATGAATTAGAAAAAAAAAATCTGAATTAGCAAAAAAAAAAATTAAAATTAGCGAAAAAAAAAAATTTCTGAATTAGCAAAAAAAAAATGAATTAGAAAAAAAAATAAAAAATAAGAATTAGCAAAAAAAAAAAGAAAAAAATGTGAATTAGCAAAAAAAAATATATAAATTAGAAAAAAAAAAAAATATGAATTAGCAAAAAAAAAAAATATGAATTAGCACAAAAAAAATGAATTAGAAAAAAAAATATGAATTAGCAAAAAAAAAAAAAATTAGAAAAAAAATCTGAATTGGCAAAAAAAAATAAAAAATATGAATTAGAAAAAAATAAATATGAATTAGCAAAAAAAAAAAGATAAAAATTTGAATTAGCAAAAAAAAAAAATCTGAATTAGCAAAAAAAAAAAATCTGAATTAGCAAAAAAAAAAATGAATTAGCAAAAAAAAAATATGAATGAGCAAAAAAAAATCTCAATTAGCAAAAAAAAATATGAATAGAAAAAAAAAATATGAATTAGCAAAAAATTTGAACTAGCAAAAAAAAAAATCTGAATTAGCAAAAAAAAAAAAAAAAAATCTGAATTAGCAAAAAACAAAAAAAATTAATTAGAAAAAAAATAAAAATCTGAATTAGCAAAAAAAAAATAAATATATGAATTAGAAAAAAAAAATATGAATTAGCAAAAAAATATGAATTAGAAAAAAAAATCTGAATAAGCAAAAAAAAAAAAAAATAAAAATTAGCAAAAAAAAAACAAAAAAATCTGAATTAACAACAAAAAAAAAATCTGTATTAGAAAAAAAATAAAAAATAAGAATTAGCAAAAAAATGTGAATTAGCAAAAAAAAATATGAATTAGAAAAAAATAAAAAAAAATATGAATTAGCAAAAAAAAAAAAATATGAATGAGCAAAAAAAAAATCTGAATTAGCAAAAAAAAAAAAAAAATTATTAGAAAAAAAAAATATGAATTAGCAAAAAAAAAAAAAAAATCTGAACTAACAAAACAAAATCTGAATTAGCAAAAAAAAAATTAGAAAAAAAAATTCTGAATTAGAAAAAAAAAATTAGCAAAAAAAAATTAGAACAAAAAAAAAATTTGAATTAGCAAAAAAAAAATCTGAATTAGCAAAAAAAAAAAAAATATGAATTAGCAAAACAAAATCTGAATTAGCAAAAAAAAAAAAAATCTGAATTAGCAAAAAAAAAAATCTGAAAAAAAATAAAAATTAGCAAAAAAAAATTAGAACAAAAAAAAAATCTGAATTAGAAAAAAAAAGTCTGAATTGGCAAAAAAAAAAATCTGAATTCGCAAAAAAAAAAAAATTGAATTAGCAACAAAAAAAATCTGAATTAGCAAAAAAAAAATATATAAATTAGCAAAAAAAAAAAACCTGAATTAGAAAAAAAAAAAAACAAAAATATGAATTAGAAAGAAAAAAATCTGAATTAGAAAAAAAAAAACCAAATCTGAATTAGCAAAAAAAAAAAAAAAAAAATTAGAAAAAAAAAATCTGAATTAGCAAAAAAAAATGAATTAGAAAAAAAATATGAATGAACAAAAAAAAATCTGAATTAGCAAAAAAAAAAAAAAATATGAATTAGGAAAAAAAATATGAATTAAAAAAAAAACAAAATTTGCAAAAAAAAAATAAAAATTAGCAAAAAAAAATCTGAATAAGCAAAAAAAAAAAACTGAATTAGCAAAAAAAAAAAAAATATGAATTAGCAAAAAAAATGAATTAGAAAAAAAAATAAAAAATAAGAATTAGCAAAAAAAATCTGAATTAGCAAAAAAAAAGAAAAAAAAAATCTGAAGTAGCAAAAAAAAAATATGAATTAGAAAAAAAAGCAATTAGCAAAAAATAAAAAAATATGAATTAGAAAGAAAAATAAAAATCTGAATTAGGAAAAAAAAAATATGAATTAGAAAAAAAAAATATGAATTAGCAAAAAAAAAAAAAATATGAATGAGCAAAAAAAAATCTGAATTAGCAAAAAAAGAAAAAAAATATGAATTATAAAAAAAAAATATGAATTAAAAAAAAGAATCTGAATTAGCAAAAAAAAGAAAAAAAAAAAAATCTGAAGTAGCAAAAAAAAAAATATGAATTAGAAAAAAATGCAATTAGCAAAAAATAAAAAAAATATGAATTAGAAAAAAAAAATAAAAATCTGAATTAGGAAAAAAAAAATATGAATTAGAAAAAAAAAATATGAATAGCAAAAAAAAATCTGAATTGGCAAAAAAAAATAAAAAATATGAATTAGAAAAAAATAAATATGAATTAGCAAAAAAAAAAGATAAAAATTTGAATTAGCAAAAAAAAAAATCTGAATTAGCAAAAAAAAAAAAAAAATCTGAATTAGCAAAAAAAAAAAAAAAATGAATTAGCAAAAAAAAAATATGAATGAGCAAAAAAAAATCTGAATTAGCAAAAAAAAAAAATGAATTAGAAAAAAAAATATGAATTAGCAAAAAATTTGAACTAGCAAAAAAAAAAAATCTGAATTAGCAAAAAAAAAAAAAAAATCTGAATTAGCAAAAAACAAAAAAAATTAATTAGAAAAAAAATAAAAATCTGAATTAGCAAAAAAAAAATAAATATATGAATTAGAAAAAAAAATATGAACTAGCAAAAAAATATGAATTAGAAAAAAAAATCTGAATAAGCAAAAAAAAAAAAAAATAAAAATTAGCAAAAAAAAAAACAAAAAAATCTGAATTAACAACAAAAAAAAAATCTGAATTAGAAAAAAAATAAAAAATAAGAATTAGCAAAAAAATGTGAATTAGCAAAAAAAAAATATGAATTAGAAAAAAAAAAAAAATATGAATTAGCAAAAAAAAAAATATGAATGAGCAAAAAAAAAATCTGAATTAGCAAAAAAAAAAAAAAAATTATTAGAAAAAAAAAATATGAATTAGCAAAAAAAAAAAAAAATCTGAATTAACAAAACAAAATCTGAATTAGCAAACAAAAAATAAAAAAAAAAAAATTAGAAAAAAAAATTCTGAATTAGAAAAAAAAAAAATCTTAATTAGCAAAAAAAAAAAAAAAATTAGCAAAAAAAAAATTAGAACAAAAAAAAAATTTGAATTAGCAAAAAAAAATCTGAATTAGCAAAAAAAAAAAAAAATATGAATTAGCAAAAAAAAAAATATGAATGAGCAAAAAAAAATCTGAATTAGCAAAAAAATATGAATTAGAAAAAAAAAATCTAAATTAGCAAAAAAAAAAAAAAATCTGAATTAGCAAAACAAAATCTGAATTAGCAAAAAAAAAAAAAAAAAAAAATAGAAAAAAAAATCTGAATTAGCAAAAAAAAATCTGAAAAAGAAAATTAGAACAAAAAAAAATCTGAATTAGAAAAAAACAGTTTGAATTGGCAAAAAAAAAATCTGAATTCGCAAAAAAAAAAATTGAATTAGCAACAAAAAAAAATCTGAATTAGCAAAAAAAAATATATAAATTAGCAAAAAAAAAAAACCTGAATTAGAAAAAAAAAAAAACAAAAATATGAATTAGAAAGAAAAAAATCTGAATTAGAAAAAAAAAACCAAATCTGAATAAGCAAAAAAAAAAAAAAATTAGAAAAAAAAAATCTGAATTAGCAAAAAAAAAATGAATTAGAAAAAAAATATGAATGAACAAAAAAAAATCTGAATTAGCAAAAAAAAAAAAAATGAATTAGGAAAAAAAAATATGAATTAAAAAAAAAAAAAAAATTGCAAAAAAAAAATAAAAATTAGCAAAAAAAAATCTGAATAAGCAAAAAAAAAAAAAACTGAATTAGCAAAAAAAAAAAAATATGAATTAGCAAAAAAAATGAATTAGAAAAAAAAATAAAAAATAAGAATTAGCAAAAAAAAATCTGAATTAGCAAAAAAAAAGAAAAAAAAAATCTGAAGTAACAAAAAAAAATATGAATTAGCAAAAAAAAAAAAAAAAAAAATTAGAAAAAAAAATAAAAATCTGAATTAGGAAAAAAAAAAATATGAATTAGAAAAAAAAAATATGAATTAGCAAAAAAAAAAAAAATATGAATGAGCAAAAAAAAAATCTGAATTAGCAAAAAAAGAAAAAAAATATGAATTATAAAAAAAAAATATGAATTAAAAAAAAAGAATCTGAATTAGCAAAAAAAAATCTGAAGTAGCAAAAAAAAAAAAAAAATATGAATTAGAAAAAAAAAATATGAATTAGCAAAAAAAAAAAAATATGAATGAGCAAAAAAAAAAATCTGAATTAGCAAAAATAGAAAAAAAATATGTATTATAAAAAAAAAATATGAATTAAAAAAAAAGAATCTGTATTAGCAAAAAAAAAACAAAAAAATCTGAATTAGCAAAAAAAAAAAAAATGTGAATTAGCAAAAAAAAAATATGAATTAGAAAAAAATAAAAAAAAAATATCAATTAGCAAAAAAAAAATGAATTAGAAAAAAAAATATGAATTAGCAAAAAAAAAAAAAAAGATAAAAGTTTGAATTAGAAAAAAAAAAAAATCTGAATTAGCAAAAAAAAAAAAAAAAAATCTGAATTAGCAAAAAAAAAAAAAAAATATATGAATTAGCAAAAAAAATATATGAATGAGCAAAAAAAATCTGAATTAGCAAAAAAAAATATGCATTAGAAAAAAAATATGAATTAGCAAAAAAAAAAAAAAAAAAAAAAAAAATCTGAATTAGCAAAAAAAAAAAAAAAAAAAAAAAAAAAATCTGAATTAGCAAAAAAAAAAAAAATGAATTAGAAAAAAAATAAAAATCTGAATTAGCAACAAAAAAAAAATATTTGAATTAGAAGAAAAAAATATGAATTAGCAAAAAAATATGAATTAGAAAAAAAAATCTGAATAAGCAAAAAAAAAAAAAAAATTAGCAAAAAAAAAAACAAAAAAATCTGAATTAACAAAAAAAAAAAAAAAAAATCTGAATTAGAAAAAAAATAAAAAATAAGAATTAGCAAAAAAAGAAAAAAAATGTGAAATAGCAAAAAAAATATGAATTAGAAAAAAATAAAAAAAAATATGAATTAGCAAAAAAAAAAATATGAATGAGCAAAAAAAAATCTTAATTAGCAAAAAAAAAAAAAAAAAAATTAATTAGAAAAAAAAATATGAATTAGCAAAAAAAAAAAAAAATCTGAATTAGCAAAACAAAATCTGAATTAGCAAAAAAAAAAAAAAAAAAAAATTAGAAAAAAAAAACTGAATTAGCAAAAAAAAAAAAATCTGAATTAGTAAAAAAAAAAAAAAATTAGCAAAAAAAAATTAGAACAAAAAAAATCTGAATTAGCAAAAAAAAAAAAAAAATTAGCAAAAAAAAAAAAAAAATAGAAAAAAAATTAGAAAAAAAAATCTGAATTAGCAAAAAAAAAATGAATTAGAAAAAAAAATGAATTAGCAAAAAAAAAATATGAATTAGCAAAAAAAAATCTGAATTAGCAAAAAAAAAATGAATTAGAACAAAAAAATATGAGTTAGCAAAAAAATATGAATTAGAAAAAAAATCTGAATTAGCAAAAAAAAAAAAAAAAAAAATCTGAATTAGAAAAAAAAATAGAAAATAAGAATTAGCAAAAAAAGAAAAAAAAGAAAAAAATGTGAAATAGCAAAAAAATATGAATTAGAAAAAAATAAAAAAAAATATGATTTAGCAAAAAAAAAAAATATGAATGAGCAAAAAAAAAATCTGAATTAGCAAAAAAAAAAAAAACTGAATTAGCAAAAAAAAAATGAATTAGCAAAAAAATAAAAAATAGGAATTAGCAAAAAAAAAAAAAAGAAAAAAAAATCTGAATTAGCAAAAAAATAAATATGAATTAGAAAAAAAAAACAATTAGCAAAAAATAAAAAATATGAATTAGAAAAAAAAAAAAAAATTTGAATTAGAAAAAAAAAAAAAAATATGAATTAGAAAAAAAAAATATGAATTAGCAAAAAAAAAAAAATTTGAATGAGCAAAAAAAAAAATCTGAATTAGCAAAAAAAGAAAAAAAATTTGAATTATAAAAAAAAAATATGAATTAGCAAAAAAATAAAAAAAATCTGAATTAGCAAAAAAAAAATGAATTAGAAAAAAAAATGAATTAGCAAAAAAAAAATATGAATTAGCAAAAAAAAATCTGAATTAGCAAAAAAAAAATGAATTAGAACAAAAAAATATGAGTTAGCAAAAAAATATGAATTAGAAAAAAAAATCTGAATTAGCAAAAAAAAAAAAAAAAAAAATCTGAATTAGAAAAAAAAATAGAAAATAAGAATTAGCAAAAAAGAAAAAAAAGAAAAAAATGTGAAATAGCAAAAAAATATGAATTAGAAAAAATAAAAAAAAATATGATTTAGCAAAAAAAAAAAATATGAATGAGCAAAAAAAAAATCTGAATTAGCAAAAAAAAAAAAACTGAATTAGCAAAAAAAAAATGAATTAGCAAAAAAATAAAAAATAGAATTAGCAAAAAAAAAAAAAAAGAAAAAAAAATCTGAATTAGCAAAAAAATAAATATGAATTAGAAAAAAAAAAACAATTAGCAAAAAAAAAAAAATCTGAATTAGCAAAAAAAAAAACAAAAAAATCTGAATTAGCAAAAAAAAAAGAAAAAAAATGTGTATTAGCAAAAAAAAAATATGAATTAGAAAAAAATAAAAATAAAGATGAATTAGCAAAAAAAAAATATGCATGAGCAAAAAAAAAAATCTGAATTAGCAAAAAAAAAAAAAAATATGAATTAGCAAAAAAAAAAAAAAACAATATGAATTATAAAAAAAAAATCTGAATTAGCAAAAAAAAATCTGAATTAGCAAAAAAAAAATGAATTATAAAAAAAAAAATGAATTAGCAAAAAATAAAAAAATATGAATTAGAAAAAAAAAAATTTGAATTAGAAAAAAAAAATATGAATTAGAAAAAAAAAATATGAATTAGCAAAAAAAAAAAAATATGAATGAGCAAAAAAAAATCTGAATTAGCAAAAAAAGAAAAAAAATTTGAATTATAAAAAAAAAATATGAATTAGCAAAAAAATATGAATTAAAAAAAAAACAATTTGAATTAGCAAAAAAAAAATAAAAATAAGAATTAGCAAAAAAAAAGAAAAAAATGTGAATTAGCAAAAAAAAAATATGAATTAAAAAAAAATAAGAAAAAAAATATGAATTAGCAAAAAAAAAAAAATATGAATGAGCAAAAAAAAAATCTGAATTAGCAAAAAAAATATGAATTAGAAAAAAAAAATCTGAATTAGCAAAAAAAAAAAAAAAAATCTGAATTAGCAAAACAAAATCTGAATTAGCAAAAAATAGAAAAAAAAATCTGAATTAGCAAAAAAAAAAAATGAATTATAAAAAAAATGAATTAGCAAAAAAAATTATGAATGAGCAAAAAAAAATCTGAATTAGCAAAAAAAAAATATGAATTAGAAAAAAAAATATGAATTAGCAAAAAAATACGAATTAGAAAAAAAAAAATCTGAATTAGCAAAAAAAAAAATTAAAATTAGCGAAAAAAAAATTTCTGAATTAGCAAAAAAAAAAATGAATTAAAAAAAAAAAAAAAAATAAGAATTAGCAAAAAAAAAGAAAAAAATGTGAATTAGCAAAAAAAAAAATATAAATTAGAAAAAAATAAAAAAAAAATATGAATTAGCAAAAAAAAAAAAATATGAATTAGCAAAAAAAAAAAAAAATGAATTAGAAAAAAAAATATGAATTAGCAAAAAAAAAAAAAAAATTAGAAAAAGAATCTGAATTAGCAAAAAAAAAAAATATGAATTAGAAAAAAAAATATGAATTAGCAAAAAAAAAAGATAAAAGTTTGAATTAGCAAAAAAAAAAAAAATCTGAATTAGCAAAAAAAAAAAAAAAAATCTGAATTAGCAAAAAAAAAAAAAAAATATATGAATTAGCAAAAAAAAAATATGAATGAGCAAAAAAAAAAATCTGAATTAGCAAAAAAAAATATGCATTAGAAAAAAAATATGAATTAGCAAAAAAAAAAGAAAAAAATTTGAACTAGCACAAAAAAAAAATCTGAATTAGCAAAAAAAAAAAAAAAAAAAAAAAAATCTGAATTAGCAAAAAAAAAAAAAAATGAATTAGAAAAAAAATAAAAATCTGAATTAGCAACAAAAAAAAAATATATGAATTAGAAGAAAAAAATATGAATTAGCAAAAAAATATGAATTAGAAAAAAAAATCTGAATAAGCAAAAAAAAAAAAATAAAAATTAGCAAAACAAAAAAACAAAAAAATCTGAATTAACAAAAAAAAAATCTGAATTAGAAAAAAAAATAAAATATAAGAATTAGCAAAAAAAGAAAAAAAATGTGAAATAGCAAAAAAAAATATGAATTAGAAAAAAATAAAAAAAAATATGAATTAGCAAAAAAAAAAAAATATGAATGAGCAAAAAAAAATCTTAATTAGCAAAAAAAAAAAAAAATTAATTAGAAAAAACAATATGAATTAACAAAAAAAAAAAAAAAAATTAGAAAAAAAAATCTGAATTAGCAAAAAAAAAAATCTGAATTAGTAAAAAAAAAAAAAAATTAGCAAAAAAAAATTAGAACAAAAAAAATCTGAATTAGCAAAAAAAAAAAATTAGCAAAAAAAAAAAAAAAAAAAATAGAAAAAAAATTAGAAAAAAAAATCTGAATTAGCAAAAAAAAAATGAATTAGAAAAAAAAATGAATTAGCAAAAAAAAAATATGAATGAGCAAAAAAAAATCTGAATTAGCAAAAAAAAAAAATATGAATTAGAAAGAAAAATATGAATTAGCAAAAAAATATGAATTAGAAAAAAAAATCTGAATTAGCAAAAAAAAAAAATTAAAATTATCGAAAAAAAAAAATTTCTGAATTAGCAAAAAAAAAAATGAATTAGAAAAAAAAAATTAAAAATAAGAATTAGCAAAAAAAAAATGAATTAGAACAAAAAAATATGAGTTAGCAAAAAAATATGAATTAGAAAAAAAATCTGAATTAGCAAAAAAAAAAAAAAAAAAAAAAATCTGAATTAGAAAAAAAAATAGAAAATAAGAATTAGCAAAAAAGAAAAAAAAGAAAAAAATGTGAAATAGCAAAAAAATATGAATTAGAAAAAAATAAAAAAAAATATGATTTAGCAAAAAAAAAAAAATATGAATGAGCAAAAAAAAAATCTGAATTAGCAAAAAAAAAAAAACTGAATTAGCAAAAAAAAAATGAATTAGCAAAAAAATAAAAAATAGGAATTAGCAAAAAAAAAAAAAGAAAAAAAAATCTGAATTAGCAAAAAAATAAATATGAATTAGAAAAAAAAAACAATTAGCAAAAAATAAAAAATATGAATTAGAAAAAAAAAAAAAAATTTGAATTAGAAAAAAAAAAAATATGAATTAGAAAAAAAAAATATGAATTAGCAAAAAAAAAAAATTTGAATGAGCAAAAAAAAAAATCTGAATTAGCAAAAAAAGAAAAAAAATTTGAATTATAAAAAAAAAATATGAATTAGCAAAAAAATATGAATTAAAAAAAAAAAATCTGAATTAGCAAAAAAAAAACAAAAAAATCTGAATTAGCAAAAAAAAAGAAAAAAAATGTGTATTAGCAAAAAAAAAATATGAATTAGAAAAAAATAAAAAATAAAGATGAATTAGCAAAAAAAAAATATGCATGAGCAAAAAAAAAATCTGAATTAGCAAAAAAAAAAAAAAATATGAATTAGCAAAAAAAAAAAAAAAAACAATATGAATTATAAAAAAAAAAATCTGAATTAGCAAAAAAAAATCTGAATTAGCAAAAAAAAAATGAATTATAAAAAAAAATGAATAAAATATGAATTATAAAAAAAAATATGAATTAAAAAAAAAGAATCTGAATTGCAAAAAAAAAACAAATAAATCTGAATTAGCAAAAAAAAAAAAAAAAATGTGAATTAGCAAAAAAAAAATTTGAATTAGAAAAAAATAAAAAATAAATATGAATTAGCAAAAAAAAAAAAAATATGAATGAGCAAAAAAAAAATCTGAATTAGCAAAAAAAAAAAATTAATTAGAAAAAAAATCTGAATTAGCAAAAAAAAAATTAAAATTAGCGAAAAAAAAAATTTCTGAATTAGCAAAAAAAAAAATGAATTAGAAAAAAAAATAAAAAATAAGAATTAGCAAAAAAAAAAGAAAAAAATGTGAATTAGCAAAAAAAAAAAAAAAAAAAAAATATATGAATTAGCAAAAAAAAAAATATGAATGAGCAAAAAAAAAATCTGAATTAGCAAAAAAAAATATGCATTAGAAAAAAAATATGAATTAGCAAAAAAAAAAAGAAAAAAATTTGAACTAGCAAAAAAAAAAAAAAAATCTGAATTAGCAAAAAAAAAAAAAATCTGAATTAGCAAAAAAAAAATGAATTAGAAAAAAAATAAAAATCTGAATTAGCAACAAAAAAAAAATATATGAATTAGAAGAAAAAAATATGAATTAGCAAAAAAATATGAATTAGAAAAAAATTCTGAATAAGCAAAAAAAAAAATAAAAATTAGCAAAAAAAAAATAAAAAAATCTGAATTAGAAAAAAAAATAAAAATCTGAATTAGGAAAAAAAAATATGAATTAGAAAAAAAAATATGAATTAGCAAAAAAAAAAAAATATGAATGAGCAAAAAAAAAATCTGAATTAGCAAAAAAAGAAAAAAAATATGAATTATAAAAAAAAAATATGAATTAAAAAAAAAGAATCTGAATTAGCAAAAAAAAAACAAAAAAATCTGAATTAGCAAAAAAAAAAAAAATTTGAATTAGCAAAAAAAAAAATATGAATTAGAAAAAAATAAAAAATAAATATGAATTAGCAAAAAAAAAAAATATGAATGAGCAAAAAAAAAATCTGAATTAGCAAAAAAAAAAAATTAATTAGAAAAAAAAATCTGAATTAGCAAAAAAAAAATTAAAATTAGCGAAAAAAAAAAATTTCTGAATTAGCAAAAAAAAAATGAATTAGAAAAAAAATAAAAAATAAGAATTAGCAAAAAAAAAAGAAAAAAATGTGAATTAGCAAAAAAAAAAAAAAAAAAATATATATGAATTAGCAAAAAAAAAAATATGAATGAGCAAAAAAAAATCTGAAATAGTAAAAAAAAATATGCATTAGAAAAAAAATATGAATTAGCAAAAAAAAAAGAAAAAAATTTGAACTAGCAAAAAAAAAAAAAATCTGAATTAGGAAAAAAAAAAAAAAAAAAAAATCTGAATTAGCAAAAAAAAAAAATGAATTAGAAAAAAAATAAAAATCTGTATTAGCAACAAAAAAAAAAAATATATGAATTAGAAGAAAAAAATATGAATTAGCAAAAAAATATGAATTAGAAAAAAAGTCTGAATAAGCAAAAAAAAAAAAAATAAAAATTAGAAAAAAAAAATAAAAAAATCTGAATTAACAAAAAAAAAAAAAAATCTGAATTAGAAAAAAAATAAAAAATAAGAATTAGCAAAAAAAGAAAAAAATGTGAAATAGCAAAAAAAAATATGAATTAGAAAAAAATAAAAAAAATATGAATTAGAAAAAAAAATAGAAAATAAGAATTAGCAAAAAAAGAAAAAAAAGAAAAAAATGTGAAATAGCAAAAAAATATGAATTAGAAAAAAATAAAAAAAAATATGATTTAGCAAAAAAAAAAAAATATGAATGAGCAAAAAAAAAATCTGAATTAGCAAAAAAAAAAAAACTGAATTAGCAAAAAAAAAATGAATTAGCAAAAAAATAAAAAATAGGAATTAGCAAAAAAAAAAAAAGAAAAAAAAATCTGAATTAGCAAAAAAATAAATATGAATTAGAAAAAAAAAACAATTAGCAAAAAATAAAAAATATGAATTAGAAAAAAAAAAAAAAATTTGAATTAGAAAAAAAAAAAATATGAATTAGAAAAAAAAAATATGAATTAGCAAAAAAAAAAAATTTGAATGAGCAAAAAAAAAAATCTGAATTAGCAAAAAAAGAAAAAAAATTTGAATTATAAAAAAAAAATATGAATTAGCAAAAAAATATGAATTAAAAAAAAAAAATCTGAATTAGCAAAAAAAAAACAAAAAAATCTGAATTAGCAAAAAAAAAGAAAAAAAATGTGTATTAGCAAAAAAAAAATATGAATTAGAAAAAAATAAAAAATAAAGATGAATTAGCAAAAAAAAAATATGCATGAGCAAAAAAAAAATCTGAATTAGCAAAAAAAAAAAAAAATATGAATTAGCAAAAAAAAAAAAAAAAAACAATATGAATTATAAAAAAAAAAATCTGAATTAGCAAAAAAAAATCTGAATTAGCAAAAAAAAAATGAATTATAAAAAAAAAATGAATTAGCAAAAAATAAAAAAATATGAATTAGAAAAAAAAAAATTTGAATTAGAAAAAAAAATATGAATTAGAAAAAAAAAATATGAATTAGCAAAAAAAAAAAAAATATGAATGAGCAAAAAAAAAATCTGAATTAGCAAAAAAAGAAAAAAAATTTGAATTATAAAAAAAAAATATGAATTAGCAAAAAAATATGAATTAAAAAAAAAACAATTTGAATTAGCAAAAAAAAAATAAAAATAAGAATTAGCAAAAAAAAAGAAAAAAATGTGAATTAGCAAAAAAAAAATATGAATTAAAAAAAAATAAGAAAAAAATATGAATTAGCAAAAAAAAAAAAATATGAATGAGCAAAAAAAAAATCTGAATTAGCAAAAAAAATATGAATTAGAAAAAAAAAATCTGAATTAGCAAAAAAAAAAAAAAAATCTGAATTAGCAAAACAAAATCTGAATTAGCAAAAAATAGAAAAAAAAATCTGAATTAGCAAAAAAAAAAAATGAATTATAAAAAAAATGAATTAGCAAAAAAAATTATGAATGAGCAAAAAAAAATCTGAATTAGCAAAAAAAAAATATGAATTAGAAAAAAAAATATGAATTAGCAAAAAAATACGAATTAGAAAAAAAAAATCTGAATTAGCAAAAAAAAAAAAAATTAAAATTAGCGAAAAAAAAAATTTCTGAATTAGCAAAAAAAAAAATGAATTAAAAAAAAAAAAAAAAAATAAGAATTAGCAAAAAAAAAGAAAAAAAATGTGAATTAGCAAAAAAAAAATATAAATTAGAAAAAAATAAAAAAAAAATATGAATTAGCAAAAAAAAAAAAATATGAATTAGCAAAAAAAAAAAAAAAATGAATTAGAAAAAAAAAATATGAATTAGCAAAAAAAAAAAAAAAAATTAGAAAAAAAATCTGAATTAGCAAAAAAAAAAATATGAATTAGAAAAAAAAATATGAATTAGCAAAAAAAAAAAGATAAAAGTTTGAATTAGCAAAAAAAAAAAAATCTGAATTAGCAAAAAAAAAAAAAAAAATCTGAATTAGCAAAAAAAAAAAAAAAATATATGAATTAGCAAAAAAAAAATATGAATGAGCAAAAAAAAAATCTGAATTAGCAAAAAAAAATATGCATTAGAAAAAAAATATGAATTAGCAAAAAAAAAGAAAAAAATTTGAACTAGCACAAAAAAAAAAATCTGAATTAGCAAAAAAAAAAAAAAAAAAAAAAAAAATCTGAATTAGCAAAAAAAAAAAAAAATGAATTAGAAAAAAAATAAAAATCTGAATTAGCAACAAAAAAAAAATATATGAATTAGAAGAAAAAAATATGAATTAGCAAAAAAATATGAATTAGAAAAAAAAATCTGAATAAGCAAAAAAAAAAAAATAAAAATTAGCAAAACAAAAAAACAAAAAAATCTGAATTAACAAAAAAAAAATCTGAATTAGAAAAAAAAATAAAATATAAGAATTAGCAAAAAAAGAAAAAAAATGTGAAATAGCAAAAAAAAATATGAATTAGAAAAAAATAAAAAAAAATATGAATTAGCAAAAAAAAAAAATATGAATGAGCAAAAAAAAATCTTAATTAGCAAAAAAAAAAAAAAAATTAATT
The DNA here is from genome assembly GCA_963930735.1 of Dioctria linearis. Lineage (NCBI taxonomy): Eukaryota > Metazoa > Arthropoda > Insecta > Diptera > Asilidae > Dioctria > Dioctria linearis. The sequence continues at coordinate 503,444 of CAWVNZ010000639.1, forward strand.
AGAAAAAACAATATGAATTAACAAAAAAAAAAAAAAAAATTAGAAAAAAAAATCTGAATTAGCAAAAAAAAAAATCTGAATTAGTAAAAAAAAAAAAAATTAGCAAAAAAAAATTAGAACAAAAAAAATCTGAATTAGCAAAAAAAAAAAAATTAGCAAAAAAAAAAAAAAAAAAAATAGAAAAAAAATTAGAAAAAAAAATCTGAATTAGCAAAAAAAAAATGAATTAGAAAAAAAAATGAATTAGCAAAAAAAAAATATGAATGAGCAAAAAAAAATCTGAATTAGCAAAAAAAAAAAATATGAATTAGAAAGAAAAATATGAATTAGCAAAAAAATATGAATTAGAAAAAAAAATCTGAATTAGCAAAAAAAAAAAAAATTAAAATTATCGAAAAAAAAAAATTTCTGAATTAGCAAAAAAAAAATGAATTAGAAAAAAAAAATTAAAAATAAGAATTAGCAAAAAAAAAAAGAAAAAAATGTGAATTAGCAAAAAAAAAATATAAATTAGAAAAAAAAAAAAAAAATATATGAATTAGCAAAAAAAAAATATGAATTAGCAAAAAAAAAAAAATGAATTAGAAAAAAAAATATGAATTAGCAAAAAAAAAAAAAAATTAGAAAAAAAATCTGAATTGGCAAAAAAAAATAAAAAATATGAATTAGAAAAAAATAAATATGAATTAGCAAAAAAAAAAAGATAAAAATGTGAATTAGCAAAAAAAAAAAATCTGAATTAGCAAAAAAAAAAAAAAAAAAAATCTGAATTAGCAAAAAAAAAAAAAAAAAATTAATTAGCAAAAAAAAAATATGAATGAGCAAAAAAAAATCTGAATTAGCAAAAAAAAATATGAATTAGAAAAAAAAAATATGAATTAGCAAAAAAAAAAAAGAAAAAAATTTGAACTAGCAAAAAAAAAAATCTGAATTAGCAAAAAAAAAAAAAAAATCTGAATTAGCAAAAAAAAAAAAAAATTAATTAGAAAAAAATAAAAATCTGAATTAGCAAAAAAAATAATAAATATATGAATTAGAAAAAAAATATGAATTAGCAAAAAAATATGAATTAGAAAAAAAAATCTGAATAAGCAAAAAAAAATAAATAAAAATTAGCAAAAAAAAACAAAAAAATCTGAATTAACAACAAAAAAAAAATCTGAATTAGAAAAAAAATAAAAAATAAGAATTAGCAAAAAAATGTGAATTAGCAAAAAAAAATATGAATTAGAAAAAAATAAAAAAAAATATGAATTAGCAAAAAAAAAAAATATGAATGAGCAAAAAAAAAATCTGAATTAGCAAAAAAAAAAAAAAAATTATTAGAAAAAAAAAATATGAATTAGCAAAAAAAAAAAAAAAACTGAATTAGCAAAACAAAATCTGAATTAGCAAAAAAAAAATGAATTATAAAAAAAAAAATGAATTAACAAAAAATAAAAAAATATGAATTAGAAAAAAAAAAAAAAATTTGAATTAGAAAAAAAAAAATATGAATTAGAAAAAAAAAAATATGAATTAGTAAAAAAAAAAAAATATGAATGAGCAAAAAAAAATCTGAATTAGCAAAAAAAGAAAAAAAATTTGAATTATAAAAAAAAAATATGAATTAGCAAAAAAATATGAATTAAAAAAAAAAATTTGAATTAGCAAAACAAAAATAAAAAATAAGAATTAGCAAAAAAAAAGAAAAAAATGTGAATTAGCAAAAAAAAAAATATGAATTAAAAAAAAATAAGAAAAAAATATGAATTAGCAAAAAAAAAAAATGTGAATGAGCAAAAAAAAAATCTGAATTAGCAAAAAAAAATATGAATTAGAAAAAAAAATCTGAATTAGCAAAAAAAAAAAAATCTGAATTAGCAAAACAAAATCTGATTTAGCAAAAAATAGAAAAAAAAATCTGAATTAGCAAAAAAAAAATGAATTAGCAAAAAAAAAAAATATGAATGAGCAAAAAAAAATCTGAATTAACAAAAAAAAATATGAATTAGAAAAAAAAATATGAATTAGCAAAAAAATATGAATTAGAAAAAAAAAATCTGAATTAGCAAAAAAAAAAAATTAAAATTAGCGAAAAAAAAAATTTCTGAATTAGCAAAAAAAAATGAATTAAAAAAAAAAATAAAAAATAAGAATTAGCAAAAAAAAAGAAAAAAATGTGAATTAGCAAAAAAAAAATATAAATTAGAAAAAAATAAAAAAAAAAATATGAATTAGCAAAAAAAAAAAATATGAATTAGCAAAAAAAAAAAAAAAATTAATTAGAAAAAAAAAATATGAATTAGCAAAAAAAAAAAAAAAAAAAAATCTGAATTAGCAAAAAAAAAAAATATGAATTAGAAAAAAAAATATGAATTAGCAAAAAAAAAAAGATAAAAGTTTGAATTAGCAAAAAAAAAAAATCTGAATTAGCAAAAAAAAAAAAAAAAATCTGAATTAGCAAAAAAATATATGAATTAGCAAAAAAAAAATATGAATGAGCAAAAAAAAAATTTGAATTAGCAAAAAAAAAAAGGTTAGAAAAAAAATATGAATTAGCAAAAAAAAAAGAAAAAAATTTGAACTAGCAAAAAAAAAAAAATCTGAATTAGCAAAAAAAAAAAAAAAAAAATCTGAATTAGCAAAGAAAAAAAATAAAAATCTGAATTAGCAACAAAAAAAATTATATGAATTAGAAGAAAAAAATATGAATTAGCAAAAAAATATGAATTAGAAAAAAAAATCTGAATAAGCAAGAAAAAAAAAATAAAAATTAGCAAAAAAAAAACAAAAAAATCTGAATTAACAAAAAAAAAATAAATCTGAATTAGAAAAAAAATAAAAAATAAGAATTAGCAAAAAAAGAAAAAAAATGTGTAATAGCAAAAAAAAAATATGAATTAGAAAAAATAAAAAAAAATATGAATTAGCAAAAAAAAAAATATGAATGAGCAAAAAAAAAATCTTAATTAGCAAAAAAAAAAAAAAATTAATTAGAAAAAAAAATATGAATTAACAAAAAAAAAATTACAAAAAAAAAATTAGAAAAAAAAAATCTGAATTAGCAAAAAAAAAAAAATCTGAATTAGAAAAAAAAAAAAAAAAATTAGCAAAAAAAAATTAGAACAAAAAAAAATCTGAATTAGCAAAAAAAAAAAAAAATTAGCAAAAAAAAAAAAAAAAAATAGAAAAAAAATTAGAAAAAAAAATCTGAATTAGCAAAAAAAAAATGAATTAGAAAAAAAAATGAATTAGCAAAAAAAAAATATGAATGAGCAAAAAAAAAATCTGAATTAGCAAAAAAAAAATATGAATTAGAAAGAAAAATATGAATTAGCAAAAAAATATGAATTAGAAAAAAAAATCTGAATTAGCAAAAAAAAAAAAATTTAAATTAGCGAAAAAAAAAATTTCTGAATTAGCAAAAAAAAAAAAAATGAATTAGAAAAAAAAATAAGAAATAAGAATTAGCAAAAAAAAAAGAAAAAAATGTGAATTAGCAAAAAAAAAAAATATAAATTAGAAAAAAATAAAAAAAAAATATGAATTAGCAAAAAAAAAAATATGAATTAGCAAAAAAAAAAAATGAATTAGAAAAAAAAATATGAATTAGCAAAAAAAAAAATAAATAAAAAAAAACTGAATTGGCAAAAAAAAATAAAAAATATGAATTAGAAAAAAATAAATATGAATTAGCAAAAAAAAAAAGATAAAAATTTGAATTAGCAAAAAAAAAATCTGAATTAGCAAAAAAAAAAAAAAAAAAATCTGAATTAGCAAAAAAAAAAAAAAAAAAAATTAATTAGCAAAAAAAAAATATGAATGAGCAAAAAAAATCTGAATTAGCAAAAAAAAATATGAATTAGAAAAAAAAATATGAATTAGCAAAAAAAAAAAGAAAAAAATTTGAACTAGCAAAAAAAAAAAATCTGAATTAGCAAAAAAAAAAAAAATCTGAATTAGCAAAAAAAAAAAAAAAATTAATTAGAAAAAAATAAAAATCTGAATTTGCAAAAAAAATAATAAATATATGAATTAGAAAAAAAATATGAATTAGCAAAAAAATATGAATTAGAAAAAAAAATCTGAATAAGCAAAAAAAAAAAAAATAAAAATTAGCAAAAAAAAAAACAAAAAAATCTGAATTAACAACAAAAAAAAAATCTGAATTAGAAAAAAAATAAAAAATAAGAATTAGCAAAAAAATGTGAATTAGCAAAAAAAAATATGAATTAGAAAAAAATAAAAAAAAATATGAATTAGCAAAAAAAAAAAATATGAATGAGCAAAAAAAAATCTGAATTAGCAAAAAAAAAAAAAAAATTATTAGAAAAAAAAAATATGAATTAGCAAAAAAAAAAAAAAAAATCTGAATTATCAAAACAAAATCTGAATTAGCAAAAAAAAAAAAAAAAAAAAAAAAATTAGAAAAAAAAATTCTGAATTAGAAAAAAAAAAAAATCTTAATTAGCAAAAAAAAAAAAAAAAAATTAGCAAAAAAAAATTAGAACAAAAAAAAATTTGAATTAGCAAAAAAAAAAAATCTGAATTAGCAAAAAAAAAAAATATGAATTAGAAAGAAAAAAATATGAATGAGCAAAAAAAATCTGAATTAGCAAAAAAAATATGAATTAGAAAAAAAAATCTAAATTAGCAAAAAAAAAAAAAAATCTGAATTAGCAAAACAAAATCTGAATTAGCAAAAAAAAAAAAATTAGAAAAAAAATCTGAATTAGCAAAAAAAAAAAATCTGAAAAAAAAATAAAAATTAGCAAAAAAAATTAGAACAAAAAAAAATCTGAATTAGAAAAAAAAAGTCTGAATTGGCAAAAAAAAAATCTGAATTCGCAAAAAAAAAAAAAAAAAAATTGAATTAGCAACAAAAAAAAATCTGAATTAGCAAAAAAAAAAATATATAAATTAGCAAAAAAAAAAAAACCTGAATTAGAAAAAAAAAACAAAAATATGAATTAGAAAGAAAAAAATCTGAATTAGAAAAAAAAAAAACCAAATCTGAATTAGCAAAAAAAAAAAAAACATTAGAAAAAAAAATCTGAATTAGCAAAAAAAAAATGAATTAGAAAAAAAATATGAATGAGCAAAAACAAATTTGAATTAGCAAAAAAAAAAAAATATGAATTAGGAAAAAAAAATATGAATTAAAAAAAAAAAATAAATAAAAATTAGCAAAAAAAAAAAATTAGCAAAAAAAAAATCTGAATAAGCAAAAAAAAAAAACTGAATTAGCAAAAAAAAAAAAAAAAATATGAATTAGCAAAAAAAATGAATTAGAAAAAAAAAATAAAAAATAAGAATTAGCAAAAAAAAAGAAAAAAAAAATCTGAAGTAGCAAAAAAAATATGAATTAGAAAAAAAAATATGAATTAGCAAAAAAAAAAAATATGAATGAGCAAAAAAAAAATCTGAATTAGCAAAAAAAGAAAAAAATATGAATTATAAAAAAAAATATGAATTAAAAAAAAAGAATCTGAATTGCAAAAAAAAAACAAATAAATCTGAATTAGCAAAAAAAAAAAAAAAAATGTGAATTAGCAAAAAAAAAATTTGAATTAGAAAAAAATAAAAAATAAATATGAATTAGCAAAAAAAAAAAAAATATGAATGAGCAAAAAAAAAATCTGAATTAGCAAAAAAAAAAAATTAATTAGAAAAAAAATCTGAATTAGCAAAAAAAAAATTAAAATTAGCGAAAAAAAAAATTTCTGAATTAGCAAAAAAAAAAATGAATTAGAAAAAAAAATAAAAAATAAGAATTAGCAAAAAAAAAAGAAAAAAATGTGAATTAGCAAAAAAAAAAAAAAAAAAAAAATATATGAATTAGCAAAAAAAAAAATATGAATGAGCAAAAAAAAAATCTGAATTAGCAAAAAAAAATATGCATTAGAAAAAAAATATGAATTAGCAAAAAAAAAAAGAAAAAAATTTGAACTAGCAAAAAAAAAAAAAAAATCTGAATTAGCAAAAAAAAAAAAAATCTGAATTAGCAAAAAAAAAATGAATTAGAAAAAAAATAAAAATCTGAATTAGCAACAAAAAAAAAATATATGAATTAGAAGAAAAAAATATGAATTAGCAAAAAAATATGAATTAGAAAAAAATTCTGAATAAGCAAAAAAAAAAATAAAAATTAGCAAAAAAAAAATAAAAAAATCTGAATTAGAAAAAAAAATAAAAATCTGAATTAGGAAAAAAAAATATGAATTAGAAAAAAAAATATGAATTAGCAAAAAAAAAAAAATATGAATGAGCAAAAAAAAAATCTGAATTAGCAAAAAAAGAAAAAAAATATGAATTATAAAAAAAAAATATGAATTAAAAAAAAAGAATCTGAATTAGCAAAAAAAAAACAAAAAAATCTGAATTAGCAAAAAAAAAAAAAATTTGAATTAGCAAAAAAAAAAATATGAATTAGAAAAAAATAAAAAATAAATATGAATTAGCAAAAAAAAAAAATATGAATGAGCAAAAAAAAAATCTGAATTAGCAAAAAAAAAAAATTAATTAGAAAAAAAAATCTGAATTAGCAAAAAAAAAATTAAAATTAGCGAAAAAAAAAAATTTCTGAATTAGCAAAAAAAAAATGAATTAGAAAAAAAATAAAAAATAAGAATTAGCAAAAAAAAAAGAAAAAAATGTGAATTAGCAAAAAAAAAAAAAAAAAAATATATATGAATTAGCAAAAAAAAAAATATGAATGAGCAAAAAAAAATCTGAAATAGTAAAAAAAAATATGCATTAGAAAAAAAATATGAATTAGCAAAAAAAAAAGAAAAAAATTTGAACTAGCAAAAAAAAAAAAAATCTGAATTAGGAAAAAAAAATCTGAATTAGCAAAAAAAAAAAATGAATTAGAAAAAAAATAAAAATCTGTATTAGCAACAAAAAAAAAAAATATATGAATTAGAAGAAAAAAATATGAATTAGCAAAAAAATATGAATTAGAAAAAAAGTCTGAATAAGCAAAAAAAAAAAAAATAAAAATTAGAAAAAAAAAAATAAAAAAATCTGAATTAACAAAAAAAAAAAAAAATCTGAATTAGAAAAAAAATAAAAAATAAGAATTAGCAAAAAAAGAAAAAAATGTGAAATAGCAAAAAAAAATATGAATTAGAAAAAAATAAAAAAAATATGAATTAGCAAAAAAAAAAATATAAATGAGCAAAAAAAAAATCTTAAATAGCAAAAAAAAAAAAAAAATTAATTAGAAAAAAAAAAATATGAATTAGCAAAAAAAAAAAATCTGAATTAGCAAAACAAAATCTGAATTAGCAAAAAAAAAAAAAATTAGAAAAAAAAAATCTGAATTAGCAAAAAAAAAAAAATCTGAATTAGTAAAAAAACAAAAAAAAAATTAGCAAAAAAAAATTAGAACAAAAAAAAATCTGAATTAGCAAAAAAAAAAAAAAAAATTAGAAAAAAAAATCTGAATTAGCAAAAAAAAAATGAATTAGAAAAAAAAATGAATTAGCAAAAAAAAATATGAATGAGCAAAAAAAAAATCTGAATTAGCAAAAAAAAAAATATGAATTAGAAAAAAAAAAATATGAATTAGCAAAAAAAAAAAAGAAAAAAATTTGAACTAGCAAAAAAAAAATCTGAATTAGCAAAAAAAAAAAAAAATCTGAATTAGCAAAAAAAAAAAAAAATTAATTAGAAAAAAAATAAAAATCTGAATTAGCAAAAAACAATAAATATATGAATTAGAAAAAAAATATGAATTAGCAAAAAAATATGAATTAGAAAAAAAAATCTGAATAAGCAAAAAAAAATAAAAATTAGCAAAAAAAAAACAAAAAAATCTGAATTAACAAAAAAAAAAAAAAAATCTGAATTAGAAAAAAAATAAAAAATAAGAATTAGCAAAAAAATGTGAATTAGCAAAAAAAAAATATGAATTAGAAAAAAATAAAAAAAAATATGAATTAGCAAAAAAAATATGAATTAGAAAAAAAAAATTTGAATTAGAAAAAAAAAAAACCAAATCTGAATAAGCAAAAAAAAAAAAAAAAAAATTTAGAAAAAAAAATCTGAATTAGCAAAAAAAAAAAAAATGAATTAGAAAAAAAAATATGAATGAGCAAAAAAAAATCTGAATTAGCAAAAAAAAAAAATATGAATTAGGAAAAAAAAAATAAATAAAAATTAGCAAAAAAAAAATAAAAATTAGCAAAAAAAAAATCTGAATAAGCAAAAAAAAAAAACTGAATTAGCAAAAAAAAAAAAAAAAAAAATATGAATTAGCAAAAAAAATGAATTAGAAAAAAAAAATAAAAAATAAGAATTAGCAAAAAAAATCTGAATTAGCAAAAAAAAAATATGAATTAGAAAAAAAAGCAATTAGCAAAAAATAAAAAAATATGAATTAGAAAAAAAAAATAAAAATCTGAATTAGGAAAAAAAAATTTGAATTAGAAAAAAAAAATATGAATTAGCAAAAAAAAAAAAATATGAATGAGCAAAAAAAAAATCTGAATTAGCAAAAAAAGAAAAAAAATATGAATTATAAAAAAAAAATATGAATTAGAAAAAAATATGAATTAAAAAAAAAGAATCTGAATTAGCAAAAAAAAAAGAAAAAAATCTGAATTAGCAAAAAAAAAAAAAAAAAAAAATGTGAATTAGCAAAAAAAAATATGAATTAGAAAAAAATAAAAAATAAATATGAATTAGCAAAAAAAAAAAATATGAATGAGCAAAAAAAAAATCTGAATTAGCAAAAAAAAAAAATTAATTAGAAAAAAAAATATGAATTAGCAAAAAAAAAAACAATATGAATTAGAAAAAAAAATCTGAATTAGCAAAAAAAAAAAAAAAAATCTGAATTAGCAAAAAAAAAAAATGAATTAGAAAAAAAATAACAAATAAGAATTAGCAAAAAAAAAAAAGAAAAAAATGTGAATTAGCAAAAAAAAAAATATGAATTAAAAAAAATAAGAAAAAAATATGAATCAGCAAAAAAAAAACAAATATGAATGAGCAAAAAAAAAAAATAAAAATTTGCAAAAAAAAAATCTGAATTAGCAAAAAAAATATGAATTAGAAGAAAAAAATCTGAATTAGCAAAAAAAAAAAAAATTAAAATTAGCGAAAAAAAAAATTCTGAATTAGCAAAAAAAAAATGAATTAGAAAAAAAAATAAAAAATAAGAATTAGCAAAAAAAAAAAGAAAAAAATGTGAATTAGCAAAAAAAAAAAATATAAATTAGAAAAAAAAAAATCTGAATTAGCAAAACAAAATCTGAATTAGCAAAAAATAGAAAAAAAAATTAAAAAAAAATCTGAATTAGCAAAAAAAAGTGAATTAGAAAAAAAAATGAATTAGCAAAAAAAAAATATGAATGAGCAAAAAAAAAATCTGAATTAGCAAAAAAAAAAATATGAATTAGAAAAAAAAATATGAATTAGCAAAAAAATATGAATTAGAAAAAAAAAATCTGAATTAGCAAAAAAAAAAAATTAAATTAGGGAAAAAAAAATTTCTGAATTAGCAAAAAAAAAAAATGAATTAAAAAAAAAATAAAAAATAAGAATTAGCAAAAAAAAAAGAAAAAAATTTGAATTAGCAAAAAAAAAATATAAATTAGAAAAAAATAAAAAAAAAATATGAATTAGCAAAAAAAAAATATGAATTAGCAAAAAAAAAAAATGAATTAGAAAAAAAAATATGAATTAGCAAAAAAAAAAATATTAGAAAAAAATAAATATGAATTAGCAAAAAAAAAAGATAAAAATTTGAATTAGCAAAAAAAAAAAAAATCTGAATTAGCAACAAAAAAAAAAAAATCTGAATTAGCAAAAAAAAAAAAAAAATGAATTAGCAAAAAAAAAAAATATGAATGAGCAAAAAAAAATCTGAATTAGCAAAAAAAAATATGAATTAGAAAAAAAAAATATGAATTAGCAAAAAAAAAAGAAAAAAATTTGAAATAGCAAAAAAAAAAAAATCTGAATTAGCAAAAAAAAACAAAAATCTGAATTAGCAAAAAAAAAAAAAAAATTAATTAGAAAAAAAATAAAAATCTGAATTAGAAAAAAAAAAAAATATATGAATTAGAAAAAAAAAATATGAATTAGCAAAAAAATATGAATTAGAAAAAAAAATCTGAATAAGCAAAAAAAAAAAAATCTGAATAAGAAAAAAAATAAAAAATAAGAATTAGCAAAAAACTGTGAATTAGCAAAAAAAAATAAAAAAAAGCAAAAAAAAAAATATGAATGAGCAAAAAAAAAATCTGAATTAGCAAAAAAAAAAAAAAAAATTAATTAGAAAAAAAAAATATGAATTAGCAAAAAAAAATAAATCTGAATTAGCAAAACAAAATCTGAATTAGCAAAAAAAAAAAAAAAAAAAAAATTAGAAAAAAAATTCTGAATTAGAAAAAAAAAAAAATCTTAATTACAAAAAAAAAAAAAAAAAAAATTAGCAAAAAAAAATTAGAACAAAAAAAATCTGAATTAGCATAAAAAAAAATCTGAATTAGCAAAAAAAAAATATGAATTAGCAAAAAAAAAATATGAATGAGGAAAAAAAATCTGAATTAGCAAAAAAAATATGAATTAGAAAAAAAAAATCTGAATTAGCAAAAAAAAAAAATCTGAATTAGCAAAACAAAATCTGAATTAGCAAAAAAAAAAAAAAAAAAAATTAGAAAAAAAAAATCTGAATTAGCAAAAAAAAAAAAAATCTGAATTAGCAAAAAAAAATAAAAATTAGCAAAAAAAAAATTAGAACAAAAAAAAAATCTGAATTAGAAAAAAAAAGTCTGAATTGGCAAAAAAAAAATCTGAATTCGAAAAAAAAAAATTGAATTAGCAACAAAAAAAAATCTGAATTAGCAAAAAAAAAATATATAAATTAGCAAAAAAAAAAAAACCAGAATTAGCAAAAAAAAAAAAAACAAAAATATGAATTAGAAAGAAAAAAATCTGAATTAGAAAAAAAAACCAAATCTGAATTAGCAAAAAAAATTAGAAAAAAAAATCTGAATTAGCAAAAAAAAAATGAATTAGAAAAAAAAATGAATGAGCAAAAAAAAATCTGAATTAGCAAAAAAAAAAAAATATGAATTAGGAAAAAAAATATGAATTAAAAAAAAATAAATAAAAATTAGCAAAAAAAAATAAAAATTAGCAAAAAAAAAAATCTGAATAAGCAAAAAAAAAACTGAATTAGCAAAAAAAAAAAAAATATGAATTAGGAAAAAAAAATGAATTAGAAAAAAAAATAAAAAATAAGAATTAGCAAAAAAAATCTGAATTAGCAAAAAAAAAGAAAAAAAAAAAATCTGAATTAGCAAAAAAAAAAAAAAAAAATGAATTAGAAAAAAAAGCAATTAGCAAAAAATAAAAAAATATGAATTAGAAAAAAAAAATAAAAATCTGAATTAGGAAAAAAGAAATATGAATTAGAAAAAAAAAATATGAATTAGCAAAAAAAAAAAAAAATATGAATTAAAAAAAATAAAAAATAAGAATTAGCAAAAAAATGTGAATTAGCAAAAAAAAAATATGAATTAGAAAAAAATAAAAAAAAAATATGAATTAGCAAAAAAAAAATATGAATGAGCAAAAAAAAAATCTGAATTAGCAAAAAAATTAATTAGAAAAAAAAATATGAATTAGCAAAAAAAAAAAAATAAATCTGAATTAGCAAAACAAAATCTGAATTAGCAAAAAAAAAAAAAAAATTAGAAAAAAAAATTCTGAATTAGCAAAAAAAAAAAAAATCTTAATTAGCAAAAAAAAAAAAAAAAATTAGCAAAAAAAAATTAGAACAAAAAAAAATCTGAATTAGCAAAAAAAAAATCTGAATTAGCAAAAAAAAAAAAAATATGAATTAGCAAAAAAAAAATATGAATGAGCAAAAAAAAATCTGAATTAGCAAAAAAAATTTGAATTAGAAAAAAAAAATCTGAATTAGCAAAAAAAAAAAAAAAATCTGAATTAGCAAAACAAAATCTGAATTAGCAAAAAAAAAAAAAAAAAAATTAGAAAAAAAAAATCTGAATTAGCAAAAAAAAAAAAATCTGAATTAGCAAAAAAAAATAAAAATTAGCAAAAAAAAAATTAGAACAAAAAAAAAATCTGAATTAGAAAAAAAAAGTCTGAATTGGCAAAAAAAAAAATCTGAATTCGCAAAAAAAAAAAAAATTGAATTAGCAACAAAAAAAAATCTGAATTAGCAAAAAAAAAATATATAAATTAGCAAAAAAAAAAACCTGAATTAGCAAAAAAAAAAAACAAAAATATGAATTAGAAAAAAAAAATCTGAATTAGAAAAAAAAAAACCAAATCTGAATTAGCAAAAAAAAAAAAAAAAATTAGAAAAAAAAATCTGAATTAGCAAAAAAAAAAATGAATTAGAAAAAAAAATATGAAAGAGCAAAAAAAAATCTGAATTAGCAAAAAAAAAAAAAAATATGAATTAGGAAAAAAAAAATATGAATTAAAAAAAAAAAAAAATAAAAATTAGCAAAAAAAAAATAAAAATTAGCAAAAAAAAAATCTGAATTAGCAAAAAAAAAAAAATCTGAATTAGTAAAAAAACAAAAAAAAAAATTAGCAAAAAAAAATTAGAACAAAAAAAAATCTGAATTAGCAAAAAAAAAAAAAAAATTAGAAAAAAAAATCTGAATTAGCAAAAAAAAAAATGAATTAGAAAAAAAAATGAATTAGCAAAAAAAAATATGAATGAGCAAAAAAAAAATCTGAATTAGCAAAAAAAAAAAATATGAATTAGAAAAAAAAATATGAATTAGCAAAAAAATATGAATTAGAAAAAAAATCTGAATTAGCAAAAAAAAAAAATTAAAATTAGCGAAAAAAAAAACAAAATTTCTGAATTAGCACAAAAAAAATGAATTAGAAAAAAAAATAAAAAATAAGAATTAGCAAAAAAAAAAGAAAAAAATGTGAATTAGCAAAAAAAAAATATATAAATTAGAAAAAAATAAAAAAAAAATATGAATTAGCAAAAAAAAAAATATGAATTAGCAAAAAAAAAAAATGAATTAGAAAAAAAATATGAATTAGCAAAAAAAAAAAAAATTAGAAAAAAAATCTGAATTGGCAAAAAAAAAATAAAAAATATGAATTAGAAAAAAATAAATATGAATTAGCAAAAAAAAAAGATAAAAATTTGAATTAGCAAAAAAAAAAAATCTGAATTAGCAAAAAAAAAAAAAAAATCTGAATTAGCAAAAAAAAAAAAAAAAAAATGAATTAGCAAAAAAAAAAAAATATGAATGAGCAAAAAAAATCTGAATTAGCAAAAAAAAATATGAATTAGAAAAAAAAATATGAATTAGCAAAAAAAAAAAGAAAAAAATTTGAACTAGCAAAAAAAAAAATCTGAATTAGCAAAAAAAAAAAAAATCTGAATTAGCAAAAAAAAAAAAAAATTAATTAGAAAAAAAATAAAAATCTGAATTAGCAAAAAACAATAAATATATGAATTAGAAAAAAAATATGAATTAGCAAAAAAATATGAATTAGAAAAAAAAATCTGAATAAGCAAAAAAAAAATAAAAATTAGCAAAAAAAAAACAAAAAAATCTGAATTACAAAAAAAAAAAAAAATCTGAATTAGAAAAAAAATAAAAAATAAGAATTAGCAAAAAAATGTGAATTAGCAAAAAAAAAATATGAATTAGAAAAAAATAAAAAAAAATATGAATTAGCAAAAAAAATATGAATTAGAAAAAAAAAATTTGAATTAGAAAAAAAAAAACCAAATCTGAATAAGCAAAAAAAAAAAAAAAAAATTTAGAAAAAAAATCTGAATTAGCAAAAAAAAAAATGAATTAGAAAAAAAATATGAATGAGCAAAAAAAAATCTGAATTAGCAAAAAAAAAAATATGAATTAGGAAAAAAAAAATATGAATTAAAAAAAAAATAAATAAAAATTAGCAAAAAAAAAATAAAAATTAGCAAAAAAAAAATCTGAATAAGCAAAAAAAAAAACTGAATTAGCAAAAAAAAAAAAAAAATATGAATTAGCAAAAAAAATGAATTAGAAAAAAAAAATAAAAAATAAGAATTAGCAAAAAAAATCTGAATTAGCAAAAAAAAAATATGAATTAGAAAAAAAAGCAATTAGCAAAAAATAAAAAAATATGAATTAGAAAAAAAAAATAAAAATCTTAATTAGGAAAAAAAAATTTGAATTAGAAAAAAAAAATATGAATTAGCAAAAAAAAAAAAATATGAATGAGCAAAAAAAAAATCTGAATTAGCAAAAAAAGAAAAAAAATATGAATTATAAAAAAAAAATATGAATTAGAAAAAAATATGAATTAAAAAAAAAGAATCTGAATTAGCAAAAAAAAAAGAAAAAAATCTGAATTAGCAAAAAAAAAAAAAAAAAAATGTGAATTAGCAAAAAAAAAATATGAATTAGAAAAAAATAAAAAATAAATATGAATTAGCAAAAAAAAAAAAATATGAATGAGCAAAAAAAAAATCTGAATTAGCAAAAAAAAAAATTAATTAGAAAAAAAAATATGAATTAGCAAAAAAAAAACAATATGAATTAGAAAAAAAAAATCTGAATTAGCAAAAAAAAAAAAAAAAAATCTGAATTAGCAAAAAAAAAAAATGAATTAGAAAAAAAATAACAAATAAGAATTAGCAAAAAAAAAAAAAGAAAAAAATGTGAATTAGCAAAAAAAAAAAAATATGAATTAAAAAAAATAAGAAAAAAATATGAATCAGCAAAAAAAAAAAAATATGAATGAGCAAAAAAAAAAAAAAAAAAAAATTTGCAAAAAAAAAATCTGAATTAGCAAAAAAAATATGAATTAGAAAAAAAATCTGAATTAGCAAAAAAAAAAAAATTAAAATTAGCGAAAAAAAAAAAAATTCTGAATTAGCAAAAAAAAAATGAATTAGAAAAAAAAATAAAAAATAAGAATTAGCAAAAAAAAAAAGAAAAAAATGTGAATTAGCAAAAAAAAAAATATAAATTAGAAAAAAAAAAAAATCTGAATTAGCAAAACAAAATCTGAATTAGCAAAAAATAGAAAAAAAAATTAGAAAAAAAATCTGAATTAGCAAAAAAAAGTGAATTAGAAAAAAAAATGAATTACCAAAAAAAAAAATATGAATGAGCAAAAAAAAAATCTGAATTAGCAAAAAAAAAATATGAATTAGAAAAAAAAATATGAATTAGCAAAAAAATATGAATTAGAAAAAAAAAATCTGAATTAGCAAAAAAAAAAAATTAAAATTAGGGAAAAAAAAAAATTTCTGAATTAGCAAAAAAAAAAATGAATTAGAAAAAAAATAAAAAATAAGAATTAGCAAAAAAAAAAGAAAAAAATTTGAATTAGCAAAAAAAAAATATAAATTAGAAAAAAATAAAAAAAAAATATGAATTAGCAAAAAAAAAATATGAATTAGCAAAAAAAAAAAAATGAATTAGAAAAAAAAATATGAATTAGCAAAAAAAAAAAAATTAGAAAAAAATAAGATAAAAATTTGAATTAGCAAAAAAAAAAAAATCTGAATTAGCAACAAAAAAAAAAAAATCTGAATTAGCAAAAAAAAAAAAAAAAAATGAATTAGCAAAAAAAAAAATATGAATGAGCAAAAAAAAATCTGAATTAGCAAAAAAAAATATGAATTAGAAAAAAAAAATATGAATTAGCAAAAAAAAAAAGAAAAAAATTTGAAATAGCAAAAAAAAAAAAATCTGAATTAGAAAAAAAAAAAAAAAATCTGAATTAGCAAAAAAAAAAAAAAAATAATTAGAAAAAAAATAAAAAATAAGAATTAGCAAAAAAAAAAGAAAAAAATTTGAATTAGCAAAAAAAAAATATAAATTAGAAAAAAATAAAAAAAAAATATGAATTAGCAAAAAAAAAATATGAATTAGCAAAAAAAAAAAAATGAATTAGAAAAAAAAATATGAATTAGCAAAAAAAAAAAAATTAGAAAAAAATAAGATAAAAATTTGAAATAGCAAAAAAAAAAAAATCTGAATTAGAAAAAAAAAAAAAAAATCTGAATTAGCAAAAAAAAAAAAAAATAATTAGAAAAAAAATAAAAATCTGAATTAGAAAAAAAAAATAAATATATGAATTAGAAAAAAAAAATATGAATTAGCAAAAAAATATGAATTAGAAAAAAAAATCTGAATAAGGAAAAAAAAAAAAAATCTGAATAAGAAAAAAAATAAAAAATAAGAATTAGCAAAAAACTGTGAATTAGCAAAAAAAAATATGAATTAGAAAAAAAAAAAATAAAAAAAAGCAAAAAAAAAATATGAATAAGCAAAAAAAAAATCTGAATTAGCAAAAAAAAAAAAAAAAAATTAATTAGAAAAAAAAAATATGAATTAGCAAAAAAAAAAAATCTGAATTAGCAAAACAAAATCTGAATTAGCAAAAAAAAAAAAAAAAAAAAAATTAGAAAAAAAATTCTGAATTAGAAAAAAAAAAAATCTTAATTAGCAAAAAAAAAAAAAAAAATTAGCAAAAAAAAATTAGAACAAAAAAAATCTGAATTAGCAAAAAAAAAATCTGAATTAGCAAAAAAAAAAATATGAATTAGCAAAAAAAAAATATGAATGAGGAAAAAAAATCTGAATTAGCAAAAAAAATATGAATTAGAAAAAAAAAATCTGAATTAGCAAAAAAAAAAAAATCTGAATTAGCAAAACAAAATCTGAATTAGCAAAAAAAAAAAAAAAAAATTAGAAAAAAAAAATCTGAATTAGCAAAAAAAAAAAAATCTGAATTAGCAAAAAAAAATAAAAATTAGCAAAAAAAAAATTAGAACAAAAAAAAAATCTGAATTAGAAAAAAAAAGTCTGAATTGGCAAAAAAAAAATCTGAATTCGAAAAAAAAAAAATTGAATTAGCAACAAAAAAAAATCTGAATTAGCAAAAAAAAATATATAAATTAGCAAAAAAAAAAAAAAACCAG